>VYZW01061298.1:651-96067 GCA_013401315.1 Balaeniceps rex
GATATGCAAACTGTCTGTGAGTTGAAAATAGTTTGTAACCATGATGTGAGGTTAAATGCTGAGCTTTCTCATACATTTAACAGCATAAGAGTTTAGCCTTACATACATGTACTTAAAAGGGATGTGTGTGAAGGCAGATTTTTTTTTCTTTGTGTTGGGACTGTGTCACATGTTTGGCTCCTGAAACATCCATTTTTGGGATAATGTTACAGAAATAAGTTGTTTCAGTGTTTCTCTTTTTTCCTAAGGGTGAGCTGTCTTACAGAATTGAGCTGTAACAATCTGTTATTAGCAACTTTCTTTTGTTAGGGAAATATGTGACTTAGATCGCAGAGCCTGGTTTTTCTCTGCTGTAGATTTGTCTTAGCTGCAGAAAACCCTCCAGCACACTAGGATCTGAAAAATTCAGTAGGCACTGCATTGCTCATTGTTCAGTTCAGGAGCCTCTGTGTGATTCCAGTCTTACTGTTTCTCTCTAAGGTATAGAGCAAAATAGTTATGGTTTGTGGCATAATGACGGATAAAGAGGCCAGCCACTTTGGCAGCTCTGTGGATATGTCCTTAAAAATGATACCTTGTACTCTGCTCCATAGACATAAGGCCCTGCTGTGATTTCTTGTCTTTGGCTGTATTTTATTAGAATTTTTCAAGTTGTCTTAACGGAAACCTGGGAATGTAGTATTTCTGTGTGCCTTTGAAATCCCCCTAAGGGGGGATTGGATAATCTTCATATGCTCAGAGAAGTGGTGCATGTGCTTCCTAAATGACATGTAGATTTCCTCTAACATATGTGCATCTTTTGGTTGGGTGAGAGTCAGCATTTCCCTGCCCTTTTCTCTTTTTTTTTTTTTCTCTGCTGTGGCAGTACCATACATAATGAAAAGCACTAAGAAACCCACTGCCTTCTGTTCTAGTGAGCACATTAGGAGACCGTTTAGATGGCTGCAGCGAATATACTGCAGCATGTTAACTGTAGGTATTCTTTCTGTGTGAATGTATATGTACAGATCTTCTGAATCATCTTCCAATATAAAGGAAAGTGTGAAGATAAGATTCTGTCTTTGGGGCCAATTTTGAGGTGCTGCTGTTTGAAACTGGCCAGAATTAGTAATATTTTTCTTGTCTGCTGTTTAGGTTATGTGCAGGTCTGTAACATAGCTATCAGGGTGGGTTTTCCCCCCCCCCAGCTGGAAATGATCACAGCAATTAAGAATTTAAGGAGCTGGCCGGTCAACCCATATTTACCTATGGCTTGTGAGCTAAAACGTATAGTCTCTCAGCTAACTCTACTCATGATGCTGGAAGCCCACGTTGTACTTAATGTGCTCAAGTTTAACAATAGCATGCCCAACCATATCCATATACTGTCTTTGTGTGAGGGTGCTTTCTCACAGTTTGTAATTAGAACAATATAGAAGGGATGTGGCAGTGAGAGGCTCTTGATACAGTGAGGTGAGACAATTGCTTTGTGGACAAAAATGCTTTATTGTTTATACAACACAGTGCTGTAGAAAGGAAATCTCTTAGCAACCAGAGCGGCACATGGATAAATATCAGTCTATTCATCTCAAACGTGTGGATTTTTTTCAGTGTCTTATTTCTGCATCTTAAGAATGAGATGGAATAGAGAACTTTTGCTCCACCAAAGGCTTTTTTTGGATCCTAACCCCGCCCTCCTGACCCCTTCGTGTCACACTGGAATTTGGTAGCTTATTCCAGTTTCTTTCTTGGGTTTCCTTAGGACTTTGCAGATTCAGGGCATGTAGAGGCTCTCTCTACTAGGATAACAGAGCAAAAAGCAGCAATTGCTTCACTTAACATTTTTACATTTGGGCATCAGTCACCTTATAGCAAAGACATGGTTTTGCTACTCAGTACATAGGGCGTAGGAAGTCCAATAATTGTGGTTTGCCATTTTGTACTTTCCTGACTATTTAAAACATTTTCCCCCCAATTTTTCCACTATGAGTTGTGAGTCACTTCTTGTTCCTCTGCACCACCCACAAGCAAGCAGTACTCGGGGTTTTTTTGTTGATCACATGATACTGCACAAAGCTAACCCTTTGCTTAAGCAGTATACAGAAATATCCTTTAGGGTCTTCCAATCACATTGGAACAAGAGAGCGCTAATGTTTCTGGATAATTTATACAGCAAGGAGACCAAGGCAGCCAATGGTTAGAAAGTAAGGCTGGTGGGAGCACCCAGTGTCCTAGAGTTGATGATACCAGCAACAGTCATGCTGATTTATGTTCCTATTTAGTTTGAGGATTGCAGTCTGAGGGTAATATTTCACCACTTTTGACCGGTTAAGCAATTTACAGTGTAATAATGTTTCTGTTAAGGATTGCTTCAATACTCATATGAGAGAAATGACCTTTTTAAAAATATACACAAAACAAAACCCTGTACTATATGCAATACCATTTAATTTCAAGGTGAGATATTTTCAAGTTGCCGCACTTAGCTCTGTAGAGACGCTGTGCTTCTGTGCCCTGGGGGCCCACCATGCTCCTTCTGTTTGCCTGAATTCAAGACATTCTGAAGGTTCAGAGCTTAAATAGTTTAACTCATGTGGGAGAAAGGGATGGGGCCAGCAAGTGAAGTGAGTACAGTAAAGGGTCTGCATTACACAGGTTTCCCGTTTATTCTGTTCAAGTTTATATTACAGCTTCAAGCAGTTCTGCCTCTGGATGGTTGTGCAGTGTCCTACACTGCAAATAATTTGAGTACACCCAAGGGCAGACCTGAGCCTTAAATGGTATCGTGGAACAAGCCAAGCCACCCTTAATAATAAGTGATTGATAGGACGGCCTGCTTGATTCCTTATAGTGTGGCTCTGTTGTGCATAGTTTCGTTTGTGAAAATTAGAAATAGTTTATCCTATAATAATGTCTGGAAAGAAATTAGTTGCTTAGTCAGTGCCGTTCCTAAAATAAAGGTGAAATCTCTGAATTTTTTTGTATTCTGTTCACTACATAGTAGAAGAGAAAGGCAGGTCTTGGCACATAGTCAATGATTTATATTTTATACAATATTCAGTAGGACTGAAATGGTTTCCATTTGCATGTAGTGCTCAGGAGCTAGCGTGTTCTTTGGGAACACAGAATAGCTTGATCCTAACACAAGCCTGGCTGCTGCTGTCTCTGAGATGTTAAAGGCTGTTGCTGTCACATCCTCTGCTGCTGCAAACTTGTGGGCAGCAGGGAAGTAATGGATGCCAATGTCGCAAATCCTGGTAATTTCATCATAAGGCTCACAGTGTTTGAAGGTTTTACTTAACTTTCAGGTACACTGGAAAAATTGCCCTGCAATTTTCTAATGGGTATAAATTGAAATGCTGTGTCAGGAATCATCAACCTGTAGGTGTGCGGCTGTTCACGTGGCTTCAAGGAGCTTGTGCATCTTCTGGGCTGGGCTCTACTCCCAGCTGTGAGGACCTGCAGGAGACGGATTGGACTGCTCAAGGTAGCAGAGCTGGAAACACCTCCCGGCGTGGCAGGACCCCAGGAGGGCATTATCGTATCCTAGCTGGGAGACTCCTACTGTTTCTTTTCCCCTCAGCACTCTCGGGGCTGTCAAATGTTTTATGGATCTCAGCCGTGTCAAGGTTTCAGTACGAGTTTCATGAGGTTGAAAAAATTCACCATCTGCACCCATACAATTAACCTGAGCAAAGGGTTGTGTGTAGACCAGCTTCAGTGCAAGTGGCTTCTTCAGTTTGGTTCACAGCGATAATTAAGCAGGTTTAAGGAAAACGGGGATAATTCTTTCTCTGACAGCCACATGTTCCAGCAATGAAGTGCCCTGTGGTTTTAGAAAGCAATTTGGGTTGGAGTTGGTGCAGTTTTCACATGCAAACAAGTCTACCAGTTATCAGGTACAGCATGAAATGTGAGCTTCAAGGCTTTTAACTCGGATAACAAGTACAGATCCCCATCCATTTTTAAAAATTTTTAATTTCATGATTTTTAAACAAATCTCAGGATTAGAGAGATCTGTTTCATGGTTTCTGAACGGTTGAACTTGACAGGTCGGGCACAAATGATTCTTCCTTAACTCATTTGTGTTAAGGCACACACCAGGCAGATGTTGCTCTAACATCTGGGAACATGACCTATGGTAAATGAAAAGATCGTGTAGATTTAGGGCCTGAAGGAAAAATTGTTAAGTCAGTGAATCTTTCCTAGGTGCCAGGAAAATTTCAGTCTGTCAGAGGCAAATCTAATTAAATAATTGAAAGATATTTTTGATAGATGTTTAGGGGCACTGGTGGATGGGATATCTACTAGCAGTGTTGAATTCTTACAGCATGGGGTTTGGTGGTGAAAGAGTGTTTCTGTTCAGCTGGAAAAACAATTCTTCCTTTGAAGATGACCCCCAGAGGAATGAAAAGATTGCGTTGTATTGTGTGGGTAGCAGTACAGCATCATTTGAAGTGGGCACTGCTCAGTGTTACTTTGTTGTTTATAAACCCAGAAAAAAATTTTACACTGTTACACATTTACATTTTTATTTAGGAAGGTTTAGAACATTCACCTTTCCTCTTCACCTTGATGCCTCAGGATTGTGCCGTCACAAGGCATGGCTGTTAGTTATTACACAGATGTCAGTTTGGGTTATAAACCCCATTATGCTTAATGTTACCAGCTCGTGGTGGGAGGAGATGGGGAAGAGGGAGGACTAACAATGGGCGACCTCGCCATTATAGAAAGATTGCTCAGTGACTAGATTTAGAGCTGGACTCTCAGTGAGTGTAAATCAGTACTGTTTCAACTACCTGGTTGGTATTAATGGAGTCTTGTATCCTTCTGGTTTTTCTACCCAGGCTGATTTTTTATTTGGTTTTTTTGGGGGGGAGAGCTAAGGAAGAGGGGGAAGTGTCTTTTCTATGGGAAAATGGATGCTTTTGAAGCAAAAGAAAGTTCAAAGATGATGTTTGGTGAACAGTGGTTTTTAAAAAAAAAAAAATATATAAAATCTCTTTATGCAGTTATGAATATTCAGCCTTGTGCCAAAAGCCAAAACACTGCTAATTTCAAGCTCTTAACTTGCCTGAATTGATGGCTTCAGGATAAGTCGTGCGTACTTCGATACCATTCCCCTTGGCCATTCACTAAATGTTTGTTATTGTGAGCCAAAATATTTGTTGACTAGTGCAACTGACTGAGCACCTGCTAAAGCTGAGTGTTAGACTCAATCAGACCTAGTTGGACTGGAACAGGGGGTAAGAACTAGGCTTTTTGTGTACGTGATGTGGGTAGAGGAAAGAAATAGAGAAGAAAAAAAGTCTGAGTTGGAAGTTGTATTTAAAAAAAAATTCCTGTACAAAGCCTGATGTATTCCCACATTGATTTGAATGGAAGTTCGGACATTAAAGGGCTGTATTTGCTGCTATTCAGTAATTTGGACAGCTGTTTCAGCCACTGGTAGAGCAGTAACAGGGATTTTCTGACTGAGGCAGGAGGGCTGTTGCAGGACTGTGTTGTAAAGGCATAGAGAACTGGGCCTTAAGGGTTTGATCAGCATGCCTGTCGAGTTGGAAACCTCTTAGGCCTTTTAGCAACTGTACAAAATAATGCCTCCGCATTAGACTGGGATGTGTGGGGGCCCTTTCAGGTAATGAGCTCAACTGAGACGATACAGGTGCCCCACATTGTTCCTGACTTCAGTTATCTAACTTAGGCTATAACCCTATATATTAAATGGAAAAAGATAGGTGCCTTCAGAGGATAAATCAGTGCATCTAAGTGAGACAAGTTAAAGCAACGTCCTCATTTTCAAAGGTATTGAGTATCCTCCAGCCCTGCAGCTTCAACTGAGAGCTTTGGCATTCTGCAGATCAGGGCCTGGCATCTCTGGTGGATGTCTGGGATCATATAACACTTTTCAAAAATCTTTCTCATATGTCTGTTGCCTGACCGTAGTATTTGTGTGGAGCTCTGCTTTGCTGGCTGGTGCTCCCTGAGGTGGCTAGTTACTGATCTCCATGGAATAGGTCAGCTTTTGTTTTTATTTTTTACAGAGATTGAAATCGCTATATGGTGCCTTAGAAGGGAAATCCGACAGAATGTTTCTTTAGTATTTATTCAAGTAAGACTAATGTGGACAGGAGAACTAGATTGAAATAAGAAGACTGTTTTGCTAATTGAAAAGAAAATTCACTCTGGGATGTATTTATTTTTTTAAAAAAAATCATAATTTTGCCAATAAGCTGAAGTTCTCCATTATTTAGAAAGTTATGACTGTTTGGTAATGTGAATTTGTCCCACATGAGATTGTTAGTGCTCTGAGATGTACACAAGCAGTTTAATGCCTTTGTATTACGTACCAGAACTAAAACTTTATTTTGCCTTCGTAGTTGCAGAAAGATGCAGGACGTATTGTACTGCATAGTCACCTTCATCTGAGCATTATTTTAGAAAACTTTTTATGGTTTGTTTTAATCACCTGAATGATATATTTTACCTTACTTTTTAGTTGTTCAGCTATGTTTTATTAACAGTCTTGGATTTTAGCTTATTGGGCAGCTGAAGGGTCTAATTTATTGTATGTTGTGCCATCATGGTTTATATATCAATTTTAAATCTCAGTTCGACTGTTCATTTCAGTATCTTCCTAATTTTTCATTGAAAATAATTCATAATTAAAGAGAAAAGTACAAGGTAGAAGGCATTCCTTTATGTTTCTGATATCCTAGTTTACGAAGAATATATCCTACTCCATATTTATCCAACTGGAATTAAAGGGACTTTATAGAAGTAGTTACTTCTTTATAAAAGTGGTAGTAACCAAGGCTTCTTAACACACCGATTGTTCATGAGCACAAGCAGGAAATGAAGGTCTGTATCTTAACAAATATCCACTACCCCATCATGGCAAGTTATACAGACACAACATCTGCGTTTATTTCATGGGTGTAATGTGACATATATCATAGTGCCTAGTGGAGGCTACCTCAACAAAATCTCCATCAGTAGCGTTAAACTTGGTATCTCTGGTGACCCCATCTCTACCAGGAGCCACGCAGGCTCCCAGGTGTGCCTGGTGCTTCACCCATGGAATTAACAATTTGTAAGTACAAAAACCTACTGTGATCTTGTCACTTGCTGCCCTTGTGAAGGAAGGGACGCGTGTGTCACTTTACCTGATCCAGTGTCAGTGGGAATCACTGCCTGCTTTCTGCAAGCAAGTCTGTGATGGCTTATAGAAAACTGTAGTTTGCAGATTCTGAGCAGGTTTTTGAACAGCTCTCAGTTTTGGTGCATATTGAGTGAAAATCACTGGTCACTAAACGAGCTTGAATTACATTCATGTATTCCACACTCATTTGTAATACCCCTTTAAGTATATATGCATAGATGGGATGAGGGTATAATATGTCAATTGTTTGTATTTTTGTAGAATATGGAAGGTATTTTTGAAAGCAGAAAAGTGTATCCTTTTTTTTTGTGAAATCCTGTCAGCTCAGCTCTGAGCTACAGCCCTATCCTTAACCCTGTGGCCTCTGCCTTTTGAAATAAGATGTTATTAAGTATCCAGGCTCTGCTGGAGTAAGAGTTGGGAGGGAAGTCAGAAGAGGAGACAGGTAGTTGCTGAATTCTGAGTGCCGTGAAAGGATTTCCTGGAGCTGCTGAAGTGGCTGTTTTTGCGTAATCATATTTTAAAAGTAAGCACATGATTATGCAAATACTTGAACTCTGATAGACTACAAGCAACTAGTAACCAATCTGAATTCAAGTACTTGCATAGTTCACTAGTACTGATGAGCAACCATGGGGTGTAACACAAATACTCTTCTCCACTAATGATGATGTGATCTGCCAAGCTGGATGGTGCTCTTGTAAACAGCTGCTTGCATGGCATCTTTGTGCTCTGATTGCTGGAGAGTTCGGCCTGAGTACAAAAACTCATACCCTCTACAAGTAAAGGATTTGTACACAGCAAAACATATACATAATGCATGTACTATGTGAGTGAGTTTCTATGTGTGCAGGGCAAGAGCAGAAGGGGAGGTGGTGGTCAGGGATTTGGTTGTGACTCCCCATGTGCGTGCTTTGCACCAGTCCATCCGTAGCCCTGAGTCAGGCATCTCCAAAGTGTCCCTGCTTCCCACAGTGAGTCTCCATCTGTGTTAGGGGGCACTTACACTGGGAGAGGTTGCGTGGTGCTGCAAGGGGTTTAGTTTCAGAGGAAGTGTGTTCCCTTTGCTCCCACGCAGCGGCTCCTGGAACACCAGGCTCAGCCCATTGCCAGTGTGTTTGGCCAGTCTGGGTCCTTAGGGAGAAGCTGTCCATAAAGTTGTTAGCGGTGTTTTCAGAAGTGTACACTTTGTGGGTGTATATAAATAATTTGTTTCTTCATTGATGTAACTTGCAGTGTGATTCTGTTCCATTGCTGTCACTGATTCCTACAGGAATTATAAATCCTTTTTTTTAATGAAAAGACAATTTGAAAGAACAAGTCATTAGATAGAAGAGATCAAAAAGTTAAATGATCTTTTTCAAACTTCTGCCACTTTTCTTTTGAAATTCTTCAAAATCAGCATCACCAGCAATTTCTGCATCACGTTCTGAGTTCACAAATCTCAGAACAGTTCACAAGTCAGTGCGGTTGTTGATGTCTACCTTTCAATTGGAGCACGCGGATTTGTGTCTTCTAAAGAGCTTTCCTTAGAGGCAGTATTAAAATGAGAAACCACAGTGATGCTATCCTGTCTGTACCCTCTAAAAAACCATGCTTTTACCTGCCCTATTTGGTGTTGGTAGAAGATACAGCTGTGGAATTCGCTTCCTGTTCAGCACATCGGTTCATTTTCTGGGGGATTACTTTTAAATGTCAGAAGGTAGAATAACTCCATCATTGACTTCCTTCAGTTAAGCAAGATTGTCATAGCTAGCTGGGCAGTTGTCCTTCCCAGTGACATGTCCTGTATGTTGTCCCCAAGCTTACCTATCTGGGAGGTGGTCTCCAGTGTTCTCTGGGAATCTGTAGAAAAGCAAAGCTGTGCAATATCCACTGGATAGATACTCCCTCCACTTCCCAACATGAGTTTACGGGGCATTTTACTAGCAGAAGGTAAAGGTGGAACTGAGCCCCTGACTGTAGCTAGCTATGTATAACTCTCAAGTCATTTTTCTCAGGTTGTAATCAGAGTACCTTATAAATGTAGGCATTCATAGATTTAGATGAGATTCCTTCATAGGTTGAATAATTTTATTTTCTCCCACACAGTTTTTTTTTCTTTCTCCCATAAATGTATCACCACTCCTTCCGGACTCTACCATGGTATCTCTGAAACTGCAATCATTTCCCATTATTAATCACTAGCTTAATGTTTAGCATTTGCAACCATCTCATCAGCTGAATTTACCATTGGCCCATGAGGAAATATCAGTGCCTGGGTGATCTGAGTCTGTAACCTGTTCTCCTGCCGCCTTTGGATTTGTATGAATCTAGCAATCATCTCTGGTGCTGAGGCTAATGTTTTCATGCCCAGACTGTAGAAAAATTAATGCAGATATTATTCAAATATAGACTGCTGACTAGACCTTGAAGCACAGGCGAATAAGCCCAGAGTGCTCTCCACGCCTGAGGGGAAAGATCCCCCAAGAGGAAAGGTATGTGTACTAAGCACCTCGTGGTGCAGCAAGTTAAAAAAGAGCCTCAATCTTTGTGTGAGTAAAAGCAGCATTTTCCTGTAGTGCTGAGGAAGCCTCTCTCAAAAAAGGCGTTTTTTGGCCAGGCAGTAGCAGACAGTATGTTTTGGAGGGTGGCTGTGGACAGTTTCCTTTTCCTTACACAAGACGCTGAAAAGTTAAAACATCCCATAGTGAAATATTGCTGAGAAGTGGGTGGGAAAGGCTTCCTTTATTACATTTTTACTGTCTAAGCACAGAAAACATCTTGTCATAGAATGCTTTGGGTTGGAAGGGACCTTTAGAGATCATCTAGTCCAACCCCTGAGAATCTTCAAGGAGAATGAGTGAATGCACTGGATACCTGCAGTTCTAGTTTTTCCTACCACTTGATTTAATTTGAAACCACTAGCACTTTGAAGCTGTTAAACATCAAAATTCTGATAACTAAAGACTGCTGTTTTTCTACCAGTCTGAAAAGATTAAAAAGATGTTGAGAGGAAAACATCTCTTATGACAGTGGGTGCACAATCAAAGTTTCTAAGTAGGGCAGCCTGAGGAACAGCCAACGCTTTTTAACAGTTATGGGAAAGTGTATGTTGTTTGATGTTCCTATCTGATATTTTCCTGTCTACCTTTTTCGTAATATCAGAATGTCTGGTTATGCTTAAAGAAGGCTTAATTAAATGTTTTGCACACTCAGCACACACTACCCACATTAAAGGTAAAAGTATGTAAACATCCAAGTCATCCAAGCAACAAACAAAGGCTAGGGGGTTCTCCCACTGACTCTTCCAGTTTGATCTTAAGCAGTTTATTTAATCTCTGGTTCTCCTTTCTGTAAAATATTTCCATGTTTTTCTTCTTGTGCATTTTAAGGATCTCTTTCCAAAGGGAAAACACTGTCTATTCTTCTGTTCTTGATATAGAATATATTTTGCATGCCTTGCATAAGGACTATTGCTACAAAATAAGGCCCATGCAGGGTTTACAGGTTTTTTTAATGACCTCAGAGCTGCCCTGGTGTGTGACCTATTGGCTGTGTCCACAGCTCTCAGGAACATTTTTGCTGGTGTCTTGCCATAATTCTGGAGGAGAAATGTGGTTTTTAAAGAAGTATATGCTTTTTAAAACGGTTTTGGTGGAGAGGAAGGTATGCATGGTAACAATTTTAACTATAGCTCTTGGTATTCAGTACAAATATCTAATTTACTGGTTTTTAAATTAATTTTCTTCTATATAGTATACCAAGCCATTGGCTAAAGGCTGTTTTATAACCACCGATCATACTAGTTAAGTTGCAGGTAGAAACATGTGTTGTTTTCAAAGATTTTGTAACGCTCTTTCAGAATTGTTTCTGTTTAGCCCACACAATATACAGGACAATTGTCAAAATCCTGGTTTTAGAAGTGCATGAGTTTAATCTAAAATGGCTAAATGTAGTGTATTTTATAACGTTTTATGTATCTTCTTTTTGACCTACGTGCCTGTTATCCTTGAAGCTAAACTCACTGAATTGTGGTCAAGTCATAGGTCCAATTAGAAGAACCACTGAACATATGCAATAAATTCAGCTTGAAAGGCCACATGCACAATCTGCCTTGGGTTGGAAAGCCAAGAGATGCTGTGACCAAACAAGATCCGCAGGGAAGCTGTTCAAAATTGCAGCCCTTTGTTCCCAACAGCAAAGCTGCCCCTTTCTCCTTGTTTACTACCAAATGCAAATGAGCAAACAAAGCTGGTGCACTTTTAAAACAAGTCAATTTGAAGGAAGATGAGAAAAAAGGAACGCAAGCATTAGAAAGGGCCTTGATGTTGAAATGGGAGCAGCGATTAAAGGGGAGATACAGGACGAGAGATTGGGGCAGCTGACCCAGAAGTTCGGTGTTATTTTGGCTGTAACTAGGTGCTGAGAGACGAACCCCTTGTTCTGAGGAGCTCCTTATTAACCCTCAATGTTTTGCCCAGGCTGAGTCAGTAGATAAAACCTGGGAGGGGAGGGAGCAGAATTAGGACAAAGCCAGCAAAAATTCAGTCTGTGCTGGGGACTGGGCTCCAAACCTTGCTGAGTTGAGAGGGAGGCCTGTTGTTCCTTTCAGTCTGGTGCAGATAGGCTCTATGAGCAGTAAAGGTGACGTATGGCTGATAAGACAGGTATGGGGATGGCTTTCTTCCCTGCGAGCATCAGCCGTACTGCAAGCGAGCAGATAGAGTGCTGCCTGCAGGGCTGCTGCTCTCCGATTGCATTGCTGCTGTGGGACTGCAGTTGTCCTTGTGAACCCCTCCTCCCCAGACAGAGATGCTGGCTTGTTACGGGGAGAAATTCAGGCATCGAAGTAGGCAAAAAGATAAAAACCCTCTAGCTTTATATAGCAGGGTGAGAAATTTAATTTGTTGGAGGACATCCAAGAGATTGCATCTGATTAAGTCCTTGAAAAGAGGAGATCTCTTAGCCATTACCTGGTTGCATGAATTTATACTGTGGATACGTAGCCTAGCGCTTTGTCAAGGTCCACATACAAAGAGGTAACAACAAATTAATCAGGGCTTCTCAGTTTTAAGATATTTCTGGTACAAAGTTGAGCCATTCATTTATGCCTACAAAATAGCAATTGTTCCCTAGAATAGCAGTCTGCTTACTAAAATATATATATTTTTTTTTAACTCTTAAAGTTTAGGGGTGAAAACAAAATTCAGCTTCAAGTCTTTCTGTGTGTTTCTTTTTCATGTGCAGTAAAATTTTCTCACATTTTCTTGACAAGTCAGAATCTGTGTCCTAGTTTTCACAAGATGTGCTCTCTGTGTCTGCCTGCCTGTTTCCTAGAAAATAATTGTCTGAAAGAGTTGCCTGAAAAAGGAGCAAAGGTAATATCTCAAAAGGAAAATAAATTCACAGATTATGTTCATATTCAAACTAAACAATATCTTAAGGAAAGTGTGAGGAAATATACAAAGAGAAAAAATAAAACTGGGGGGAGAGCAGGGGCAGATCTTGCAAAGCTAGCCAGCAAAAGCCCCACCAGAGCTTTTGGAGGCTTCTGACTGGAACTTTGCAATACATTGGGTCTTCCTGTGGGTTCAGTTTTGTCTGTTTTAGTTATTCAAAATAGCATTTTTTTTTTTTTAGAAACATGCATGTTAACTAGCAGCAGTTGATTTTGTTAATATCAATTATTTCATGCATTTATTGTTCAGATGAATATTCAGTCCTTTGCCTCTTGGATAGTTTTGTTCATGCAAACATAAATTGAATATATGAAGTGTTGTTAACATGAGGGTTGCCTGAAATCAGTTTTATTTCACGGGTAGCCGGTTACTGTGATTCAATAAATGTGATTGTCTATAGTTCTTATATTTGGCAGTTACAGATTAGAGCTGCATAGCTTTAGGGAGAATTTTCTAGCAGTACCATTTAGGTTTAACATGTAACAACCTTGTTTTAAATACATCCTGCTGTTTGATGAAGAGACATTAATGGCTGCTGAGGGGAAGAGTGGTGGCAAGAGAGGACAAGGTCAGAGGTAATTCGGAGGGAGTGTATTAACCAGCCTCAGAATGACAACATGCACTTTTTGCAAATGGCAGAACCAGAATGTTTAATAGCAGAGCAGTGATAATAATTCTGGATTTCAGACTTCCTTCTGTAATGAGAAAAGAGCAGTTATATTTTGTGGGAGACTGGTGATGGCTGTCCTGGCACTGCACAGTAACAGTCCAATGAAGTCGGTGGAGGAAAACTGGTCCTTCAGCCTTGCGTTGTTAACATACTGCTGGTATTTCAGAGAATATTTTTCTTCCATTCTGATGTATTACAAACATTAAGATTTCACTTTAAAAGATGATGCAGGTCTTTTAAGTCTAGTTGCATTGTACTTGGAATGACTTTTAAAAACGTTTTGACCCATGGGCCACGGCATTGTTGCCTTTCCTGAATGATGCTGCCAAATGCAGTGGGAGTGCATGTGGGAGGGAGTCAAACCACTTGTAGCTTAGCCTGCAAAATGAGAACTCACCTGTCTCATCAGAAAGAGGGAATTAAATGAAACTTTCCCTCCAGAGAACTAAGTTCTTTTGCATTAGATCAAGGAAAAGTTCTCTTTGCTTTGATTTTAAAAACCTCTAGCTGCAAAAGCTGTATTAGCTGTTGCAACTGAAATGCGTAGGGAAAAATGGTGATATATGCCAGTCACAGATTTCAGTTTTCAGAAAGCAAAATATTTTGCAACTAGATTGGCTGTGATCAGCTTTACGTGTTGAGCTGACAGGAAAGAAAACCTTTGGGCAGCTTCTTGTTTTGAAATTTTTATTTAATTTTTACTTCTGCCTTCAACCAGAAAGACAATAAAAAGGTGCACCGTTGTTTCTCAGAGCTCACAAATGACTAAGCAGACTGCACGATATCTCTGCTTCTATTGTCATGGGTCTGGTTAGTCCAAAGTGCTAAATATTCTGGCACTAATCCAGCAAAGTACTTAAGTGTGCCCTTAAGTTTATGCCTATTTGTAATTCAGTTGAGTACAGAGGGAGCGCTGTGCGCTTAAAGCTGAGTCCAGTCTTAAGTGATGTGTTGAATGGAGGCCATGGTTCTTACCCCATCAGAAGAGGGTGAGTTTTTAGAAGACAAGGTCCATCCTGAAATGCTATCAGTTATCCCAGCTCTGTGCAAAGAAGGTTGGGCATGAGCACCTGCAAGCTGCAGATGACATCATTTACCTTGACTAGTAGATTGAAATATTGGGGATTCCGATTAACTCCAAAATTTGGTATTTCAAAGACATTATTTTTGTCATAGGTCCTTTTTTTAACCTGCTGTTAGCAGTATTTGTACATGAGTAAACAATGGTCAAACACTGACAGTGAGAAAACCTCGAAGATGAGAACAATGATAAGTCCATTAAATAAGGCAAGAAAGGCCACGTAGCACTAAGTCACAGCTGATAATTGCACTCATATTATTGATTTAATCATACTTATTAAGCAGCTAATTAACTCATTATATGGCTGGTGTTACAGAGGTATTAATCCAATATGTAAAGTGTAAGTATATAAATTCTCCTTTACAAACAAATGTGAATTTGGAACATACTGGCCAAAGCCTAGGAACTAATTCAGGCAAATTTTTTCAGATAAGAGTTTCTTAATTTGAAAAATACAGAGTTTAATATGCTTAAAGTTACAAATTTGATTTAAGCTCAACAAAGTATTTAAGTTAATAACAAGATGAACACATTCTGGGAAAACAAAACAAAACGAGCAACCCATAAAATGCTGGTTTAAATTTTGAAAATGAAAAAAATCAGTCACTTGAAAGCTTTGTTTTGGCATGTTGAACCAAAGAATTTTATTTTAATTTTTTTTTGTTTTGAAATTTCTTTGCAAGTGTTTTGGAAAGTTGAAAATTCTGATTACAATGTGTCATTTATATTCAGCAAGGGATTCCTAAAATAATTTCTGTGTAATCTGGTGTTTTTTTCCCAGATTTTTTTTGTTGCTGTGAGCAAAGGGAGCCATTTCAATCACTAACACTGCTCTCTTTGTGACAGCCCTCCAAATACATCATGACCCTATAGCAAATTCTATCTTGTGAAAACTATCAGCTTACCCTAAGACTGCAAATGAAATGAAATACGAGCCCGTGGTGATGGCAGTTAAGCATGTACTGTCATTCTTGACACATCCGTGATTCTGGAGACTCAAATAAGCAGCAAAATAGTTAAGTGTCGGTGTTATTCAAATGAACATGTTCTTTGTGACATTGCACAAGTGTGTCTCATCTTGTAAAGTGAAGGAAGTTAATTTACTAAAGTTAATTTACTAAAGTGTTTTCCTAAATCCAGGAGTGAAACATGAACATCATTAATACAGGCATTTCATGCTGTCTGCTCTTTTAGTGACTCTATTCCATTCAGCGTTTGCAATGCTATTAATACTAATTGCAAGTAACCAAATGCTGGGCTGCCTGCTGAACTGGGGGTGAGTTATGCACCTGGAGGTTCAAAGCCCTCCACCTTCCCATCCTCTGCAGGAGAAGGCTTTGTACGGAGGTGGCTGTCAGGGTGACGCCCAGTGCTAGAGAGAAACGGATCAGTTCTGTAGGCATGCTGTTTTACACATGTGCGTTTCCTTTTTCAAGAGACTAGACAATTTTTTGATGTTTTGAAGCCTTTTAAAAACTAGTTTAGGTCAATGGATTCAAACCTAAGATTGCTAAGACGACTATTTAAAATCACAGCTATTATCTATTTTAATTTCCTTTGCTGGAGAGTACCCCAAAACATTCATTATGTGGAGGGTATAATCTCTGAACAAATGACATGGTGGAATTAATGAACAATTAACTATGATCATACGTTATAAACAGAGCTGATTAGAATCCACACATGCCTGGGTTTTAGAAAGACTCTCTTTTGACTCAGCTTTGTGTTGCTGAGGTAGGACTATGCAGCTCTCATTTCTTATTCATTGTGTGAGCATAACATCATTTCCTCTGAGGTAAGGCTACATCTCTTAGTTTTCATGGCAACCAGACAAAGAATTCATCTATTCTTCGACTTCTATGTGTGGGGAGGGTAGGGGTGAGGAAAATAAGAATTTTTCCTGGTAATTTTCCTCTTACCCATTTAGCTAGTATGGTTATGTTACAGACTTTCTCCCATATCCTGGAGACTATTCTCCAATATCCCATGTGGTGTTTAGATCAGAGAGAATATTGTAAAGCTGGAAGAAAGGGAATATCTGTCCCCAGTAGCTGCGGCTGCACAGTGGTGTATGCAGCGTGAAATGCAGTTACTGTGCTGTGCAATTTACTGTCTTCATTAAATCAGACAAGCGTCAGGTGAACCGTAGAAATTCCATCTGCATTCGCAGTGGGCTCCACTATTTACACCTTTTTCCTATCACTTTATTTAGCTTCCACAAGTATGTGTTTAATAAATGAATACTGTTATAAATTATGATGATTATTTCAAAACAATAATGTCAGATACTGTGATCAAGAACATTTTCAACCTTAAAGGGAAAATGCTTCTGTCATTTTAAAATAGAAGCAGGCCCTGAGCTCTCCTAATGTCATTGGGGACAGGCAAGGATTTGTTTCAGAAGCTGCAGTGCAGCACCAGGCAATGACTGGACGTACAGCTTGATGATTTTGCATCACATAAAAGCACTAGCTTCCCTCTTATTGCCTCAATGCTCTGATCATCCTGAAAAGTGAGACAAAAGAAATGGTCCACTGTATACTGACCTTCATTGTAACAGCAGAAACCCTTCATTATTTTATCACACTACTTGATAACCTCAAGGGCAATGCATTTGAAACTAGGAAATGTCATTTGCAGAAAGAAAGCGTGTAAAATTTCTGTTGCATAAGGAGAGGTGGAGTTTTACATGTGAACTCTGTGTGTGTGTTTGTGCTTCTCAAAATAGTATACTTGGGAGATGCTTATCTCTCTAAGAGTAACTTATAGAACAGCTCTTTAGTCAGAGACCATTATGTCTGAATAATTTGCTTTGACATTATAAAAAGTTGTTCCTGAAATAGGAACAACTCAATCAGGTACAACACTGTAAGTGGAGAAACACAAAGATATGTTCAGATGGTACTTTTAATATTCCTAGCATGCTTATCAAGTGTTCTCTGCCAGTAGCATTCTACGCTCGTAGGGACTATGCACCCTGACTGTTAAACAATAAATAATTGGTTTGGAGGGTTTTTAGCAAAATCCTCAGAATTCCAAGGTTATTCATGTTCATGACGTTAAATGCTGGTATAATAATTTTATTTGTAGGATTATTATCTGATTCTTGTGGGTTCTTATCTTGTATTACTAACTACTTTGAGTAGTGCACAGGTACAAATGGAAATAAATAAAAGTTAGGCAGATAAATCCACAGATTTTCTGGTAGGACTTGTTCAATTATCAAGTGTCTTTTGCTCTTAGTATGTTCCATTTTAAACTATGATTTATCTCGTTATCTGTGCCCTAATACTGACAGCCCGAGGTACAAATTATGAAACTATGCTTGTCTTTAGATAAAAATGCTTTTACCTAAGAATCTGAAAGTGTTTTTTAAATTATTATGTAGTAAAGGCTTTGGCCTCTCTCCTCTTTGCAAGGTAAATGTGGAGTCTGTGAAATCTATCTGCACCTTGCATAGGCATTCAGCATTTATAGGACTGTAGATGCAGTGGCTTTGACCGAAGACTAGCAAACAGGCCAAAGCACGCCTGGAGGACCGTGTTCCTGTGCAAAGGTCACAGAGCACAGTCCCCAGCTGGACATCACAAAGGGAAGACCTCAGGAACCTGGCTGGAGGTCATGGTGCTCTGGCTGCAGAGAGCTAGTGGTGTTTTGTTCACTGTGTTCAAGCGGATGGGAGAAAATGTAGCAGGTTTTGGTTGAAGGTGCAGGGGAGTGTAAGGGTATACGCACAGTAGGTAGCAGGCTTTGCCCTTCTTTGTGCCTTCAGCTTTCCATGGACTGAGCCCTGAGGAGGAGAGCAGCTCCCTGGGTCTGGAATATCCCCTCCTGCTTCTTTAGTTTTAGAGCCACTTGGCTCTGTTGGCTGCCCTGCCTTGAGCAGAGCTACAGTTTCTTACAGCAGTTGTAGATGTGACAACTCGCTATTAGAAAGGATTTGCTATCGTTGGTATGAGAGCGAGTGAGGTTTCCATTCTTCCGTCTCACAGTAGCAGGGAGTTTGAAAGCAGTAAGATCCGAAAGTTTAATGTTCAAGAAGGTAAGGTTTGTTCCAGTTGGTGGCTAGAGTCTGTGTAAGCAAAGGCAAGGGTCCAGTTCTGCAGGGAATTGGGATTTACTGTTTCAATGGGATTAAAATGGAAATCTTCATAGAGGAAGATTCCTTCTCCTTTAGAAATGTCTGTTACGCACTGATCATTAGGCAGAGACCCTTCTGCTGGCTCTTCATGAGGCAGCTTCTAGAAACAATACAGTTTTATCAGACCATTGCTCCTTACAGGCTAGTTATAGCAGCTTTCCCATAGCCCTGTATTACTATAATTAGGACACTGCTGTCCTAATGCACATGTTCTGCTTCCAGGATCTAAACAGCTCTCTCTTCAGGGCTTTTCGTTGTTCACCGTGGACACACTAGACTGTTCAAAGCTGATGTGACTGTCCTGTTCAAAGCTGATGTGACTGTCCTTGATCCAGTTCTGCATGAAGTTGGGAATATGCTCTTTGACTTCTACCAGCCAAAGTAACATGCAAGGTTTTACAACTGAACTAAAACTCCTGAATCAGCTGAAGGAGTATCTTCCTTCAGATGCAAATTTTTAATTCTAAGGAATAAACAGCATAGTCAGTAGTTGAAGTAGAATGCTTGCAGAGGACATGTAATATTCTTTTCCAGGATAAAATTAATAAAAATCGTGGCTTGATATGTTTTGCTTTTTGCAAGAAGCCTTTCCAGACAGAGAGTGGATGTCTGGAGACCAAACCAAGAAACCGTTGATCAATACAGCTGAAGGAAACCTGCAACATTAGTCCCTCAGCCAGTAATGCAATTGCTTAATAACTGGTGGCATTGATTATTGAGGAACTGAATACCGTGTGCTAAAAAATGAGAATATAGATTCATTTACAACAAAGCGACTCATCTCTTTTCTGGCTTTCAGGGAATATCTGTAACCTGTAATCATGTGAGCTACAACATGTTGATGACCCTGGAGAAGCAACAGGGCATTAAGATGGATGAAAAGAAGTCCGAGACCTAGTTGTAATCTCAGCGTGATCTTGGAGTGTGGCCTGGTGTTTCTTGGACTACAGTCTGTTTAGACTCATTGAGCCACTTGTCACTGAAAGCTGCAGGGCTTAACTCCTCTTTTTCCTCCATCTCACTGCCCCCAGCATTTGTGTGTTGTTATTGCAGATGTTCAGCTCACCTTTGGAGGGACGCCAGTGGTTTGGGGGCACAGCAGTGCCTGCCCAGTGGGAATCAGAGGCAGGTGGGAGAGGCAAAGAAGAGTGCAGGAGCACCCTTTTTGTGGCTCGCAGCTTAACTTTAAGATTAAAATGCACCCTCAGCATTTTTTATGGCTTGGTTCTTTCCATTGAATAGAAGCAGAACCATCTTCCAGCCTCTAACAGTTAGCTGGATCGCAGATTGTGCTGTAGCCCTTTGTAGTTCAGTTGTTAAAGTGTAAGGTAAAAAGAATACATTTTCAAAACATGCTCTCGATATCTTGTTTAGCCTACAGGTGGTGTGGGTTTTTTTGTTACTAAGTTGTCATCTCTACAACATCTCCAGTTTCTCAATAACCTCACCCACTAAATAGGACAATATTTGCCAATTAAAAAATGATGCCTGGCATGCACTCTGTTGTTTTGCTGATGGTAACAGATAAAATCCTGAAAGAACGAACCATCTTTTTCTCCTATTGCAACTGTGTATGTGAGTGATCAATGTGGCTTCAGTTTGATTAGAAGCATGAGTGAAACCTTCATAGGCTCAATTCAGGCTCTGCTTTCTTCCCTTTGCCATCAGAACGTCAAATTGCTACCTGTGCTGATAGGAAACATCCAACTGCAAAAGCTCCTTTTGTTCCCAGCCTGTTACCTGGCTTATCTTTTCCTGCAATTATAAGGAAACAGAAGGAAAACATCGCTGAGCCCAATTCCCAGAACTTTATGGTTTGGCAGTAATTTGCTTTTAGCTTTAGGGTTCACTGCTGTTCTCTTGTTTCTGTACTGTGGTGGATTATGCAGGTGTCAGAACTTTAAAGCCCAGTTATCTTTGTTTCCGCAAACTTTGTTGCAATTTTGGTCCCAGAAGTGACTGTGAAAAAGCAAAACAGTATTAGTTTTGAAAATCTGACTGTAAAAGGTATGTTGCTGTTAAATCTCTGAGCTTTAGCATCAAAATATTTTAATTTTCTCTTAAGAAGAAACTGAAAAAAACTCGTTGATAAAGCTTTCAGAATGGCATGCTTTTGCTACACATGAAGCATGAGTCACAGCATCAGTAACATTAAAAGGGTTTGCTAAGGTGCAAGTGATATGCCGGGGAGGAAGCAAAGGCAGGTGTGATATGTGTGTTGACTGCCTATACAGTGAATGCTTACTAATCAGGAGGTTTAACCTCATGAGAAAGCTACAAACTCTGTGGATGTAACTGTTCTCACAGTGTTAGACAAATGCAGTAGGGCTGAAGAGAACGATGTAGAATCATTGGACTTGATCCTTTGAGGAAAACAAAGTGAATGCTACTGGAGACTGACTTTTACCAATACTTTCTGCTTTCCTCCATCACGCTGAACATATGTTGGTTTGCTTTCTATGTAACATTTGGCCATATGTTGAACAAGTCCTCTAGGAATGACTTGCCAAGTGCCAGAAAATGCTCTGCTGTGGCAAATTGACAGGTAGACTAATGCTATTCTCTTTTAATGATGTTTTAACATAAGCAGAGATTTGAATGTGTCTGAAAATATATTCAGAAGGAGGGACTGAGGTTTCTTAACTGTGATACAAGAAAAGAAATAACCGTGAGCAGTGGCTTAAAACACCCCCCCCTCCTCCTCCCCAACGGGTCATTTTTATTAAAGGAGAGGAGAGTTTAGACTTAATTTCTTTTTACATTGTGCTTTATGTAGTTATTTACTTGTTTGTGTTTGAAAGGTGTTACAAGATTCTGCTCTGTTAATGGTTAGCCTCTCACCTCTCTCGATTCAGCTGTAAATGGTTCCAGTATGTACAAAACCTCAAAGAAACAGACCCTAGCAAGCAGGCCTATCCCATTTAATGTTTGAAAGAGAGAGAGTTAAGAGCTTTCCATTTAAGCCTACCAGCAAGCATACACATGACAAAGAAGAATCAGAATAGCCAAACACAAAGATTTCTTGTCATGATTTCGAATCAATTGGAATGTGTGATTTCTTCGCAACCATATCACTTTATTTTGCTTATATAAAGAGTGCATTAGTTGCTTGCAGAGACTGCTCTCTGTATGAAAAAGAATCAATACATTTCATTCCAGTTGCATCATCTTTTGAGACTGAACATTAACAGTTTTCCAAAGGAACAAGTGATTCCTGGGTTCCTCAAAGAAGAAAATTGTGTAGGCTGGGTTGGGGTTTCTTGTAGTATCATAAGGAAGCAGCCTTCAGATGGAAAGTTGTGAGCGTATATGTAGTGAAGCAGTAAAATCAGACACATTTTAGTGGGTGAGAAAATATAAACTCCTGAAGACTCCAGAAAACTGATAATGAAAGTGACAGAAATTAATCTGGAAGCCTTTCTGCCCTGCTCCTGATCTGGCCTGGGGTCATCTTGGTAGCTATAGAAGAGAATGATTTCTGGGTTTGCTTTGGTTTGTTTGTTAATTTATTCATTTTAGAATGAAAGTGGAAGGTTTGAAATTGTTATGTTGTACTGAAGTCCTTGTATGGATAATGTGTTATTTGTTGCCTGTGGCTTCTCAGGAGACTGAGCGGAAGGTAGGAATAAGTAGCGGATCTTGGGAGACCATTTTGGCTGCAGAACTGCTGTGGAATTCAGCATGTCACCAGTACAGTGGCTGTGTTTGTTGTTTTGTTTGGTTTTTTAAACTGAATTAGTAGAACTTTTCTTTACAGGACTGAGTTTCACCTTTCTCTTCAGTGTTATAGTGCATGGAATATACCTGCAATATGCAGTTCTCAGTGTTTCAGTAAGCGCAGGAAATCTGAGGGAAACTGCAACATTTATACTCCTTTTGAGGGTTAGCATTAGCCTTTTTTTAAAAACAGTAAATGTTTCTTATGCACAAATATAAATTATAATTTGTATGAGTTTACATGTATGTACGCGTTCACACACTTAAGTTGCTGGGTGTACTGTATATTTATCACAAAGTACCAATGAAAAGACACAGCCATAATAACATAAAAACAGTATTAAATATTTTTCAACATTTGATTACATTTTCCAGTATTTCTTCTGCAGTGCTTTCTGCCCTGATAAAATGAATAGCTCATCAACACCTTAGTAAATGTCAGCTGCAGCTTGCAGCTTTATTTTTCCATCATTAAACAATTGACAATGTGTTCAGTATCCCAGCCCAGCTGATCATGAGATAAAGTGTGACCAAAAAGTAGATCATCTGGTGGATGCTCCAGTGTTTGATACGACACAAGGGGCTCCTTTCTCCTCTTTAGCATGCCCGTGCAGCTCCTACTGCAATCAGTGGGAGCTGTGCGTGCCTATTTGAGGCACGTTGCTGTATCTGAAGCACTTGCTCAGTTTCATCATTGAAATTAGCACAGCAACAGAGACATCCAAGCCAAGCACAGCTACCTCTTGTCTGTTTGTATATTCAGCTGTTTGCAGTGTTAGGTTTAGTGGCTGAGCTTCTCTCTTATGCTTTTGTGCCTTGCATGTAGTCCTATATAGCTGACTGAGGGCAGTATTAGATGCATCCATTAACTCTCCCTGGAGTCTTCCTCGCAGAAGGATTTTCTTGTTTTCTTTTTTTTTTTTTTTAATGATATGATCTAGTTTAGTAAAAGTTGCTGTCCTGTAGACAAACACCCTGCAAGTAAGGTTCACAACTGTTGAAGGTGCCACTTTGATTTATTCATACCAAGACTGTCCTGGAAGGGCGATCCCTTTGGGGACAGCAAGTACTACAGTTGTCATGTCCAGACAGTACTGAAGCCACCAGATGTGATATACAAAGAAAGAACTTGGTACTATTTCTGAATGCATGTGGGCATATGAGAAGGGAACTGAGCCCACCAGGTCTCTTCCATGCTTCTTTCAGGTACTAAATTGCAGAGCTGAGATCAATTTGGACTAATGTTAGAGAGCCGAGACGCTTGCTTGGGAAGGCTCCTGCTGCCAAATGTTTCACTGCTTTTTCATGGCTGTGGTTGCTTTATAACATTAATTATTCAAGCCTTGTGTATTTTCCAAATGTGGCTTTTGACTGTGTTGCGCCACAGGCTGTGGAGATGGACATGGTGTGTTACTGGGTTTGTCTTTGCCTCCGTGCTAAGGCAGGGCTGACCCCTGTTGGCCTCTCAGAGTTTAAATGTTTTTCTGTGTCTTAATGCCTGGAAGCTTAAGAGCTTTGCTTTTTCCTAGTACCTGACAAGGGACCAGAAAATTGTGGCTCACAGGCCAGATAGAGGTGGAAGCCCTTATATATGTCATGTTGTGGGTGTCTGGGCTGCCAAAGACATTTGGAAATACTCAGCCCTCTGCAGAGTCAGCTCTTCACACGTGTGTGGGAATTTGTTGCAGCTCCTTTCCTAGCTATCCCTTTAGTAAAAAAAAGTATGGGAACTGCATTTGCACAGTGTTTGTGCTGCTATCCTAGGATTGCCCATATGCCCAGAACTTGAACATATCCACATAAAGCCTTCACTCAAGCTTTCTGGCTGCAGTGTAGACTATATCTGCAAGGCTTTTTATCTTGGCAGGCTCTTGTGTTCCTAAGACCAATGGTGGATTTAAAGTGGAGAGCCATGCTAGGAGCACAGCAGCATCTAAAGAGATGAGATGGCCTTCACAGCAGAGTTTATTCAGGTGCAACTAGTTGGAATCAAAGGTGAAGATAACACAGGTTTATTTGCAGGAGACTGCCCACCCTGCAAATTGCCAACTTATTGGAAGTATTGATATGAACTCAGTTTGGACGTAGAAATCAGGGGCAGAGTACTCAATTATGAAGCATTTAGATCTTTTTCTCTTAGTTGTCATATTTTTTCATATGTACCTTCAGTATATTTCCCCCACCACCACCCCCGTGGCCTGAATTTTTTGTTCAGCATCATCTTTCCAATATTTGATAGAAGTTGATCATAACTGGGAATTTTTTTTTCTTATTTAAATGTGTGAGCCACATATAAGCAGCTGTACCTTTACTGTACCTGTGCATTCCTGGACCAGTTCAGGTATGAGCCAGTCCCTATGGAAATCAGTGGAGGTTTTTTGCACTACCCTCAGTGGATGGTTCTCAGTAGGGTTGTTGTGGGCTACTGGAGCCTTAGCCTTCTGCCTGGAGCCATGAAAGGCAGCATGTGGTATTTGGCATGTACAACCTGGAAACTGCTCCTTTGTTATATAGCACAAGGATGTAAAAAATCATTGACAAAATGGAGTAAGGGTTTTCATAAGCTGAAGCCTAAAGTGTATCACACAGGTACACCTACATGGGGGTGCTGATGGCAAGAGGGCCAGTGGCAGTGTGTTTGGCTCAGAAAGCTTCAATTGCCAGTCAGACAGTTCATGCAAAGATTAATTGTAAACGGTCCTTTTCCAAAAAAGCTAACCTTTGGCACACAGGCATGTGAATTCTAAATCAAACTGATTGATCTACCTCATAAGTGTAATTCTGGTATAATCTGTTTTCTTATAAAACAGCCTCTGATAGCACTGAAGTGAATAATTCTATATTTGGCAATTATTTATGAACTGCAGATCTCATAAACACAGCAGATGCATTTCCTGGATGGCAGCCATTAGTGCATCTGGGGACTTATTTACTAGTTATTGAAAATATTGGACTAGAAGGGAAAAAGAAAAGATGCTGCCACCTCTTTCTAATTTTCACCTAATTTCTGAAGTGCTCCACAGCATTCCTTCCCCAAGATTTGTCACATTAGAAACATCCTTTGACATCTCTCAAATATTTAGTTGTCTTTGAAAATAATAGTCTTCTAGGATATGTTGCAGGCCCTGCTTCTCGGAGATTTGTGTCGAAAGCAATTTAAGACAGCACCCTCTTAATTTCTTTAAAGAAAACCAAGAAATTCTTGCAAAAGCTTCTTAAAAGGATTTTCTTATTGTGCCACGTGTGAGTAAATGTTAGAATGAATTCTTAGAGTAGCTGAAAAGTGAAATTGGCCATCTCAGATGCCCAAAGATTTTCTGTGATCTATGTAAACATATAAACCTAGGACAAGTGGTAATGGCTTTAAACTGAAAGACGGTAGATTAAGATTAGATATAAGGAAAAAATTCTTCACTATGAGGGTGGTGAGGCAGTGGAACAGGTAGCCCAGAGAAGTTGTGGATGCCCCATCCCTGGAAGTGTTCAAGGCCAGGTTGGATGGGGCTTTGAGCAACCTGGTCTAGTGGAAGGTATCCTTGCCCATGGCAGCAGGGGTGGAACTAGATGATCTTTAAGGTTCCTTCCAACCCAAACCATCTAGGATTCTATGACAACAAGGGGTGTCTTGTTACCTATGCGCGAAGGCCACTGAGAGGAACAAAGGAGCAAATGGGTGTCAAGTCTCTCTGCTGTTTCCACCTTGGCTGCCTCGGTCACAGCCGACTGTAGCAGTGCCGAGCGTGATGATGTCCTGTGTGCCGTTAATACACCTGCTCTCTCAGGCTGCTGCAGGGGCTCCAGCTCAATTTACAGGCACCAACAAATTACAGCCACAGGTGAAATTTTGGGGAGAAAAGAAATTGATCTGGGATATAATGGAACCCTTGCTGCTTTTTGATATTTTGCAAAATGCAAGTGTGCAAGTATTCCTGCTTTCAAAACTAAGTAGAATATAATGGGGAGAAACAGCTGTTTTATGCTGATCTTGAGGATTTCATGTCCATTATCTCAATGACAAGTTAGGGTGTAAGTTACACAGTTTGTCTAGTTTTCCTTGGTTTTGTCCAAAACTTGTCTCAGTGGTGTGGGGAGTATTTGATACTCTTTTCTATCCTTCCCATTCTCATTCCTCCTGTCTTCCAATCTTCCATTTTTCTTTTTTTAATGCCTTTCTTTTGTGAAGGGGAGTTCCAGTTGTAATAAGGATAGGCCGAAAGGATGGCATTTGGATTTGGGGTGGGTTTGGTTTTTTTTTTTTTTCCCCCTTCATGCTTGAGGAGAGAGGAGGGATGATTTTATGCATATCTTTGGGCTTAATATTTCCTCTTGCTGAAATTTAGAGTTTCATTTTTAATATGGACTTAGTCTAGGGAAGAGCATGTTCTTTGTAATACAGAGCATTTTGTTCAGTGTGTGTTAGAATTTCAAGTGTGAATCTTTATGGCATTGGGATCGAATCCCTTTGACTTCTCCAGGACGCAATGTCAGTGACAGGGTTTGCAGTATCCACTTCCGTTCATGGAATATATTCTTCTTTAATGGAAAAGTAAATATCAAGGGTCATTTCTTTAGCTGTACATGATCTTATTCCCTCTACACACTAGCTGTATGTTGTAGTTTATATATAAAGTAAAACACTGAAAGACATATAGTAAAAGATATACCAAGTCAAATGCTTGTAGAAAACCACTTCTAATAGGCTTATGAGAACATACCTATTTGAATGGTAGGCTTTCATGCTTGATGTGTCATTGGCATTTTCCATATTGAGGCGAGACCAAAAGAAACAGTGCAGCAAGGGACTGAAAACTTAAAAGCACAATTTGATAAAAATATTGCACTTGTGTGCTGATTGCTTCTTATCTTCATGATGGTTGGAAGCTTTAGTGTCATCACTACTTGAATATTATTGAAGATGCTTTTGGCTTCATTTTGGTTTTAAAACAATATTATTTTTTTAAATTTCTGTAATTGCCCTGTTAACAGTTTAATTACAAGTATTTATTCTACTAGTCATAATAGAGTTTGTTGTTTTGAATATGAATTCATTTCCAGTCTTCAAAAATGTCTTGGGGCATATTAATCTACAGTGAGGATGTGAGTGTCATTTTTGATAATTTTCTGCCACTGTATCTTTCCAAGAAATATCTTAAAATTTCTAAAGGGCCATTAGGGTTTGATGCAAGATAGCAGACATAGCAGTAACATATAGCTCTTGGGTACATGGTTCTCTGTTATTTTTTGTACAACAAAACAGCATTGAGATGCAACCTTTCAAAGTGAACCATGTTCCTAAAACTAGGTTAATTGTTTTTCCAAAAAATGAGTGGAAGTGGGGTAAGAAAAAAGACCCACTTTCTCTGCCAGTGGGTCTTTATGCATTTCTGGTAACACTGCTTATGTATTGGCTTCCACGTGAGCCCTTAAGCTTGAGGAAGGAAGTCAGAGAGGATACTGCAGAATACATTACTGGACATTTTAAATAGCATACTGTATATAGTGAGTGCACCTTAGGGCATTTTGTAAGGTAGCAGTTTGCTGTTAAGACATATCCTTGTGTGCTGGCTGTGCGTCTGTCAAAACCAGGCTTTTTTCTTGTCGTATGAACTCTAGCCTTTCATTTCATCACAGTCTCAGAAGCTGAAGTCTCAAGTCCAGGTCTGCAAATACTCTGTAGTGGAAACTTCTACTGATGTCTTCCTGCCATTACCCAGAATTCATACTGAGTCTGTAGATTAATGGCTCTCACTCACTCATCTGTGAATCATTAGAGGTCCATGGAGTATTTGCTGCTGAGGTGATCTTTCCCTCTCATTGTTGCTTTAAATGAAAATAAGTGGGAAATACCTGATTTCTGTAATTGCTATAGAGCGTGCTGGGTCACCCATAGAGAGCTCAGGAGTATCTGTGCAATAAAAAGGAGAAGAGTCAACTTGATTATTTCAAATGGGAGATTGCCATCATATGACCATGAGCTTGAAAGGAACAGATTGTGCGATGACTTCACCCACTGTGCAATCCCTGTACACGCATTGTCCCCTGTGTGAGAAGACAGACTTCAGTGACAACTACCTTCAGCCCCAGCTGCCTCCGTGGTCAGGATCCTACTGAAATGCATGGGCTCTGGAAATGCAGACCTGGCAGCGTGAGCAGTTTCCTTGCAGAGCCTGGGGAAGCCGGGCTCCCAACCTACTGCACGTGCTTAGTGTAGCAGAGTGTATTGATCCTCTGCACCTGTGCTAGGGAGAGCAGGAGCTACAGGAGCAGATGTCTGTCAGCACATTTACTGAAATCTCTTGCTCCATAATGGCTCTTTTGAAGTCACTTGATTCAATTGATGCTGATCTTGAGCAGTCTCCCTCAGGTCAGTAGGTCCTACCTACAAATGTGGGTCATTTGGCAGCTATTCCTTACTGCCAGTGTCACTAGGGATAACTCCACATTGGTAAAATGGCTGCCATCAGCAGGACGCCTGCACTGTCAGTTGTAATTAAAATCTTTGGCCCAAATATTTCCTTCCGGATTCAGACAATGAAGGGACTTTCCATGTTTCCCCCGTCTGTGCTGAAGAGAATGTCAGCCCACAGAAAGACACAGCTTCATCCCCCTGATTTGGCAAATAATTTTGGCTTGCAGCCCACCTGAACAGGGAGTAGCCTTGAGTCTAGAGAGAATCGGTTTAAACTAAGGCCTGTCAAGCCCCGGTGGGATAATCCTTGGACCCAGCAGTTTTCATTTTTGAATCAGGGAACATACAGGAACTTTGGAGTGGGTCACCTTCCATCTGAAGGAGAAATGAACCAGGTGGACACTGGGTACTCACCCAGTGATGCTGCTGGTGGTCGTGGTGGTTTCTGCATGATGCCTGTTTGCACTGGATGAAAATGTCAGGAGCAACGAGAGAATTGTGCGTTAGCACTTGTGCACACAAGTAACCATCTCAGCTTCTTATCTATCCATTTCTGGGGACTAAGAAAGGGCAGCTTCCTTGTGCTAGCTAGGCTTGGTTTTAAGTTAGGATTTTTTTTCGGGGGTGGGGTGGTTTTTTGGTTTGGTTTACTGTTTGGTTTTGGTTTAGACTCCAGTATAGACAACCTGGCCTTTACAATGCCCTGACTGGTTAAACTGAGTTTTTCAGAGGCACTTGAGTTGTGGTCACAGCTTTAAATCACCAAAAAAAAAAAAAAAAAAAAAAAAAAAAAAANAATGAAGCACTTCTCACTTTTCTGTGGGTAAAAGATCCTCTCGGCTGCTTTGTGCTCTATTTGGGCAGGCTGTATCCCACCTAGATCTCTGATCCTAGTGTCTGCTGCTGGCTGACTGCCTTTGCTATGGCTGGCTCCAGGCTGACACATGAGGCTCCAGGTTGACACTGCCTCCTCTTCTGGCTTTTCTGTAGTCACCAAGAGGTGATCTCCTCAGTCCAAAGTCATGTTGCTTTTATTCCTCGCGCCATACAAAATGTAGCATAGGAAAAAAGGGTATTTTCCTCTGCTCTTGCCCAGTTGCTCACCAGTGAAAAGGGACCTCTTCAGCCAGTTGGAGCTAAAAGTGCCCTTTCCTGGAGGCAAGCATCACAAGGAAGTTCCACCACAGAAATGGGGGGGCTGCCTCCCAGCAGCTTCTATGATGTCTGTAGGTGGTGGCTCTGGCAGCTGCTGTGCTGTTCTCTAGAGAAGGCTCCCTAAATCTCAATCTCCAGGGATATTTTGTGTCCAAACCTGATTTACTATGTTAGCTTAATTTTGAACGGTGCACTCCTTTTAGCAAAGCCGTGAGAAGAAAAGTACTTGCTGGAAAAATGTTTCATAATTGCATGTGATTTTATGTCTATTGATTGTGTTACGTGGGTTTACTGAAAGATGTCCATCAATGCATTCCTATAAAAGTAAAGAAGCTAATACCTTACTGAAAAAATTGCCAAGTAAAGATAATCCAATTAGGCTGTTGCACATAGCTGAGTTTTTAAATTATTGATGTTGTCTTAAAATTGGCTGCCTTATAATGCAGTAAAAGCTGCAATGTAGAAGATACATTTAGCTGTAGTCAGGTTGTGATATTACTGTGCAGTATTTTTTAAAAAAGGTACGCAAAACAGATTTTTGAACAGACTCGTTTTGTTTTACAGAGCACAAATACAAAAGAATATGTTTTCAAATTGAACATCCAGGAAGTAGATAGAAGGACTTGGCTGAAGCGCGTCTTCACCTGTCTGTTGTTAAGCTTCAGGGAGATGGCTCCTGTCTTCAAAGCTAAGCATGTGTGCGGTGTTATTGGCAAAACTCAGGCCAAAATCTAAATCTTCCCTATTGCAGTTGCCCAAAGGAAAGTCCACTTGCAGCTCTTAACTTGCTGAAAGAAAGTATTTTTCTACTGTGGCTCTTAAACAAACGAATGAATAAAATAAAACCCCACCAAAACCCCAGAGCAATTGGACAAGTTGAGTGGCAGCGGTTTGCATACACGAGCTCTGTAGACAAGGGCTGCAGCTCCGGTTGCTCCCTGCGGCACTGTGGGATGGCTGCAGAAGTCTCTCTCGGGCAGCATGATCCAAAACTATTTAGAGCTTTAGTTTTTTAAAATCAGTGCTTTCAAACTCAGCAAATAGGCAACAGCTGTGGCACAGTGATGCTATGTATTAAGAGAAGATAAGGAATAACTAAAGAGTGCTCTGCTCTAATCCAATCTAGAGGTGGTATTAAAACCATGGATCAAAGTAGCAGAGCTTGTATCCAAAAGCAAAGGGACGAAACGTCCTCCACAGACAGGTTAAAGAAGATGTATTGATTACTGTCCCTGTTATCAAGCATCTGGAACACTAATCAGTGTCTCAGTTGTGCATTTTAGTAACGAAGGAGAACAATGATTCAGTGCTTGGGAAGGCAGCAGGATTAAGTGGGAAGGAAAGAGAATCATTATTATATTTATTCAGCTGCTGTCCAAAATGAAATATTAAAACCCATCATGATTGATTTTTGTTTTCTAAGGGGACTGTCTAAAATATTACTCCAACAGAATATCCTATTTTAAACATAACCTGGACAAGTTTACTATTTCCCATATGTGTTTGTTGAAAACAGCTTGCAAAGTCTCGCATACTCTGAGTAAAGGCTTTGTGCCAAAGAGGAAATTAACCCATTAGTCATTTAACAGTTAAAAGTGACTGTTAAATGAGATCTGTAAATCCCTATGAGATATTTCAGTTCAGCACTTGTTATTTGCTGCTGTTATGATGCCAGTAAAACATTAATGGAGAAAGCTGGGTACTTTCTCAGGTCAGGCATCCATCTCACACACACAAAAAATGAGGAAAGGGACCGTTTTGAACATCTTTGATGTTGAAAGTGAGGAGGTTAACCTAGCTTTCACTAGGATCAGATTCATGGCACCTGAATTAGGACCCTCATGCTCCTCAGTAATCCATGGAAAGAGATGACACTTCCAGAAGCTGACTTGGGCACCTTCTTAGAGCAGTTCAGCCAACTTCTCTCCCTGCCTGTGGGCTGTTACTGACCTCCCTGAGGGACCTCAGTTGAACACCTGAAGTCACCCAGGATAAACTTGGGTCTGTCTGCCTGTGCCAGACCTTGCTCTTTTGTGTGTGTTGGTATTTGGCTTCCCCATGTCCAAGCTGTGACAGCTCATACCCATGCGGTCAAATCCTCTCCTTCCAGCTGGGTATCTTATGGCCATGCCGGCCTGGGAGGGAGCTTATCAGAATACTGTGATTTATGGCTATGAGTCTGTTGTTCAGCATAATGGAAGTAAACACCTGTGCAGGAAGGCTCTAAGTTCTGGTTGGCAAGGATGCTGTTTAAACCACTGTCAGCTGACTGTATTTAAACAAAACAAAAAAAACAAACAAAAATTATAAAAGCTGAAAATTCCAGTTGGCACTTTCTGCAGAGAGTGTGAGGAAACTGAATCTCTTACTAAGTTGTATTTCATTTTGCAGTTCTTGAGACCTCATTAATAAAACTGTACTAAAAGCAGAAGGAATGCTATTTTTGCATTTAATCCTCCCAGGTTTTCCATATTCTCCCTTGGCTTCTATGTATTACATAGCTTTAAAGGTGTCTTTCAAAAAATATCAAGTACATCCTTCCCTATTGCTAGAAATCTGAGCCATTTAGGGTTAGTATCTAGTTATTAGCTAATTGTTATAACTGAAATTACACAGCAATAATTTCTGATCATACTGGATATATTCAAGGTAGGCTGAGTGCCCTGAAAGTTGAAAAAAGTGGAAAATGGGAGTCAAACGTGTGGCTATTTGCATTAATTTTGCAGGCAGGCCTGAGATTAATGAATGTACAGTGGCATTGACCTGTTGTCAATATTTACATCTTTCCTTTGTGATTTCTATCATTATCCATTATTTCACTGTTTTTTTAATGAAAAAAAGTGTTTATATTCATTTGAAGAATCCTGAAGGATGAATGGTATAATTCATAGTAGGTTGTGTATATCTAATATTTTTCTGTGCATGAAAAGTAAAAGAAAACAAATATGGTAAGAAACCTCTAATGTTGGCACTGAAAATGCCAAATGTTTAGCAGCAACTGTAGCTAATAGTTGAGGTTAGCAGATAAAGAAGAATAGTGTAGGTAATTGCCACTGCTTTGGGAACTGGGTTAGGGAGAACTTAATTCCTTGAGCTGGAATTTGTCCATGGCATCCATTTATCTCTAAGTTTGCAAAAGACAAGCTGGATCTTTGAAGACTGTAAGGTGCTAAGGGGTATTGTGCTTCATCCAAGCTCTTACTGGTAATAAATAAGTGAAATATAACAGCATAAAAACATGGGGGAGCTTTTTGATGTAAATTTACACAGTTGTACGGATGTGTTTGCATATAGAGTGAGAGGTATGTCCTCTATTAATGTCCAGTGAGTTTTTAAGTGGTAATTGCATTTGCACGATCTTTTTGCAAATAAATACCAACCTACCTCCCAAATCGTGCTGAGATTTGAAGGCTGTATGTATCATCCTAGTAGCCCCACCCTCTTTGTGTTTTAATCATTCTGTTACAGTCCAGTGATTTTCCTGATATCACAGTTAATACTCTCATACAGTATGGATTTACATGATGGGCTAAATTAAGCAGAAGGACACCACCAGGAGCAGCCCATCCACCAGCACTATTGTCACAAGAGGCAAAGCTGCAGCCCACCTCTTTTGCTTCTTTTGTAAGCTTTTAAGGAGTGACTTTTCAGCTGCATATGCATATGGTAAAATTAGATCAAAGTGCTAAAGTAGTTGATAACAAAAATACAGAATGCTAGTTATTTACATTCCACTTGTATCTCTAAAATCCTGATAATAAGGACAAGAATAATGAATTTTCATTCGGGTCATACATACTGATTTGATGTTAGACGTGGATGGTGCTTATTTAAAAGAGCACTCTCTTGCCTCTAATTTTAGGAAATATGATTCATGTCAGTAATGACATGGTTTTCTATCCTGGAGCAGTCTGTCAGAGCTCCCAGGAGGGTTCATTTTAGTTTAATATTCATAGATGAACTAGCCCCTGCAGAAGAGCTTTTCTGCTTTTTCTATTTACATTTCAAATAATTCCATGGAACTGTGTGGGAGCAAGACAATTGTCTGCTGAATGCTGTTGGATACAATAATATTAATAATAATATCATTAGCAGTGCTTAGGAAAAAAATAGATCACACAAGTTTGCATGTGCCTTATTCTATAAAATCCTGTAGCTGTGTATTTTTCCTTCATTTACAATACGTTTATTGCTATTTTAATCTGAAAGGAGAATACCTTCCCATCCAGTCTGTTGAATGGCATCTTTCATAACCCAAACACCACATATCCCCTGGTGAAGGTTAGCATTATGCATCCACAATGCAGGTTCATTTTACTGGACTAGTATTTCACTAAGTGCTTGAGCTGAGTTTTTGTGATAAGTACCCTCTTCTAGGGAGAAAGACATTTGCTCTGTAAATCAGAAATGACACTTTATAATAGTACTGTGAGATAGAGACGAGGGGAAATGGAGCTGAACTCTACATTATGGAGGGACTGTAGTTTCTCATTACAGCCCCAGGAATCCTGATCTACGATTCTTTGCCAATGAATATATCAACTCTGCTGCCCATAGGGCTTTGTATGCAGGTTGGTAAGGACAAGATTGCCTGAATGCTTTGGGCAGGAGAAAAGCTGCTTTTCATTTTTATTGTGGGTCTGGAGGAGGAGAGAGAAAGAGTTTTATTCTTGTTTGTTCTTTGTTTTGTGTCCAGGTGGCATTCCCAGACAGTTTATAAGAGGAGCTTGTAAATCCATATTTTTTTCTAATCTGCAGGCTTTGTAGTTCCACAAGATGGTTCTTACAACTCAAATCAAGATGGAAGTATTTCCCCTCCTCTTAAATACTCTGCTGTTAAATCTCAGATGAGATCCAGTGTTACTGTAGAGAGTACTTGCGTGCTGCAAACTACATGATATTTGTTAGACAGCATGAAAAATCCAATTGAACTTAAAGCACAGGTACTAAAGTACATTAGTAAAATACAGTTTCTGGTGCATTCATTTTCCCTTTTGGTTGTATTTGTTGCTTTAATTTATAGTCAAATAATTTATAATGCCTGGTAATTAAAAATGAGTTTCCTTAATAAATTATGTGGGAGTTGGGTCAAATTTTATATTCAGATTCATCAGTGCCTTGCTCTAACTTTGAGCAGGAGTGGTAACGTGCAAATCTAAGCAGTCTTTATTTATTAATGGAAAAAAAAGACGTCTTTTACTTAGTGGTTACACTGCTTTGTGTCTCAGGAGCAGGTTACTTCTCTATTCCTCTTTGCTGAAGCCAGTAAAATCCAGTTGATAAGGTCCATGGCTTCCTTTTGTTTAAAATTCAGGATCGTGCTATTCTCTGCAGTTTTCAGACCAGCAGCTGTCTGTCTGCATGTTCAAATGTATTGGACTGGGGAATATTTTTATAGATATCTAATAAACACGAGCTCTGTGTGTGTGTGTGCATGCAGAGAATTGTTTGTCTAAACATGGCAATGAGACTTCGAAAAGATCTGTTACATTTCCTACCGTTACAAAAAACATAGGTAAGTTATTGGAGAGATTACTTTACCCAAACCAAAAATTGGATCACTGATATATTTATAATGTATTTTAGATGTCTTTTAAAAACCACATTAAAGCCTTGGCTCATCCAAGATGGCTTCAATATGATTAGAGCTTGTTAGCCACTGCCCTGGAGAGAAGAATTGGGAAATGTAGAAAAACTGTTGGACTCTGGGATTATTCACAGAAGGTGTAGATACAGGATTGATGGTTTGTCCTGGCAGTTCATGGGAAATAGTTATATTTTCAGTTGGTAAAATCCAGCATGCTATTTGCATGCAATAATCATTTTGGAGAAAGCTCTGGGCTGCAATATAAAGTACTACATACTGAAATTATGTTAAATAGCAGTGCCTGCTGGAGGGGGAGATGGGGAGAATTTACGAAGTGCCATCTCAGTGTTATTCGTGAAGTTTTAATTGTTCGTGTCTTGCTCAGAAAATGAAAAGGTTTTATGGAAAAATAGGAAGCTCTTGTCTGTGAAACTATAATGTACTTGCCAAAGGAAAATTTAATTGAGGTTGCTGGGACAGTATCTTAAATACTTGATTTTATCTTCTTGTAACATTTTAATTTTTAAAATTCTAAGGGTTTTTTTATTCCAAGGAAAAAGATAAGAGTATTCTGTTTTATGTTATTTTAGCCATGTGTTGTCAGCAAAACTTGAACTCCCAAAGCCAGAGCGCACACACCTGCTCCTGCTGATGAATGCAGCCAGGTTGCACACCCCACGGGGTTCCTGCCCCGATGTTACTGGAACAGTGCTCGGGAGGGTCCCCACCTCCGCGGGTGTTGCAGGCAGTGTGCAGGGTGCCACCCTTCCCTGTGATGGCTGCTTTTGAATCCCCAGCACAGTGAGCCAGTGATGCTGCTTCAGTGGGTCCCCAGCTCCTTTGGGTGATTTTGTATATGTTTTTTATTTTACTAAGGCAAATAGATAACTAAGGGAAAATGACAACTTTTTTAATGATTGGGTTGTCAATTAACGTTAAACAGGATTTTCATCAATCAGAAAAGGCATATCTGTATCAGGATAGATTTATAATGGAAGAAGATATTCAGTACCCTAAATATAGCAGCTGCTGCCTCCTCCATAATGCAGTGTGAACACTAGCTAGTTTGTCCTGCCAAGGGACTGCTTTTTCATGATGCATCATGTAGGTAATACAGATATAAGAAATACTACTGCTATACAGTAATTTTAGAAGCTCCGTGAAAGCTATTTAACATCAGATAAGAAATAACAGTTCACCGAGAGAAAGGAAATGCGAGAGCTAGCCACAATAGTAGCTACAGACTTCAAGGTTTTCCCAAGGAAACGAAATGCAATGCTAACTAAGCAGGTTAGAAAAAAAAAACGGAATATGGCCATGTGTGCTGTTGTAATGGCTGCATTATTCATGCAGTCATTCCGAGGTGTATTTGTGCATCTGCTCAAAATGTTTGGTGTGAAATCGGATATCAGAAGCTTCATGAACCTATTTCACTGATGTAGCACAGATTAGAGCTATGCAAGCCAGGGCAAAACCCAGTAATATTCTAACCTCATATAGTTTTAATTGCATTTTGATAAGAATACCATGAGTACCAGATACAAAGTGTGATGCATATGAGTTAAGGCAGTGCAGAGAGGTACATAGCTCCTTCATAAAGACCTTTAATAGTTGTGACTCTTGTATTTTGCCTGTAAAGATAGGAAGAGGCACCCTAAATTTTTGAACAAGTTTTAGGAGAGCTGCTTTACCATACAATAAAAGTTCTCTTGTTGCATCGTAAAATACCTGCAGTATAGCTGGAAAGTATTGCACTACAACCCAGTATAATCCACTATCGAATAGCCAGACATTTGAAAGCTCAGCTCTATCTTTAGGAATTATGCATCCTACAGTTTCCTCCTGCTCTCTTGTCCGTAATTCCTAGGGAGCTGTGTGAGCATTGATGCAGTCTCTGAAGCTGCCCTTTTCTCTTCTTTTGTAGTTCTAATGCAACTTCAGAAAGCACCCGTCTTAAATGTGGCCAGCATCTCGTGTGTGTAATGCACACAAAGGGACGCAAAATCAGTAGCAGCGCTTCAGGGACAGCATTAATATTTAGCCAAGCTGCCAGCACTACAGTGAGAACTGAGACATTTTTATACATCTGTGCTGACAAATGTAAGTCCTGTTTGGAATACAGTTTGCACAGCTGTCCTTATCCCCCAGCAGCATGCCAGAAATTATCTTGATGAGATCATTTTTTATTCATTTGATTCATTTTCCTCTGTTTTTGGGGAAATTCCTGCATAACCCCAATGCAGAAGAACGTTTACCCCTTCCTGGTGTAATACATCTTGAAGTTATTACATCTAACATCTGAATGCTCTTCGTGTTCTTGGAAAGCGCTACTCACAGCCTCAGCGCTGTTGCAATAACAAAGTGGAGGCAATATGACTCTAGTGTTACTGCCCTACCTAAAATTTGAGGAAGAGGTTGAGGAAGTTTCTTGTATTTGCTACCCAGACATTTCAATGTGGAATTAAATCTGAGACACAGTTTTGTACCTGATCAGAGCACTGACCTCAAAGAAGCTGGAAATTCAGTGAATTATATCTATTATTTTATAATTTGTCCACACCTTGATTTTCTGCCATTGAATAGTTCAGAGTGAAAGTTAAGTAAAAGAAACCGTTTAAGATTTTGCTGTGACTGTGTTGAAAAGGGACAATGCACTTAAGATTGGGTAGTTCATGATGCTTTCTCCTTGATGCACATTTTCTTTGAAAATAACGGTGCCTTATGAAAGGAAGTTAATAGGGAGGAACCTGCTGAACAGAGCACTTGCTGGAGGTTGAAGCTAGATTTTGGTCATTTTCCACAACAAATACAGGTTAATATTTTAATTGGGAACAGCACCCTATAACTGTGAATGGTTACTGTATAGCAATTTTTGACCATTAGTGACTAGTTTGTGTGTGTCCTAACAATCAGGCTATTTAACTTAATCTCAGTATTAATACTGAGACTGGGGATCACTTTTGAGCGATGCTGAAATCAGCCACAGTTACAGTCACTCATTTTCCTTTGGTTGGGTTCATTGCATTGTAACATCTTATTTTTACATCATTGTAATATTATGATTTTTTTATTATTTTAAACCTGCAGTTTTCCTTGGAAGTCCTTCCAAAGTATAATTTGAAGAAATTTTGGAGTGCTTGGAAATGCTAAATCCTAAAGGATGAAAGGTCCAGCAGTCCTGACAGTGCCTTGGAGAACAGCAGGCTGTGGCCCTGTGTGAGCAGCATGTTCTCCCATACAGTGTCTGTAGGCAGGGCTCAGATTGACTTTACATGGCTGGGAGCTTGTGTTCAACAGCTTCTTGTTTTAACTTCCCACTGACTCTGATGCTGAGTGCGGTTTGCCTGCAGGGGAACTCTAATGCTCCCATATCTCACAGAATCGTTAGAAATATGGTTGGGTGTGATTTCAAGAGCTCCCTTTGTCTGCCTTCATCCATAATCGTCTTTGTTAATCTCTTCCTGCCAATTTCTTATTTTTATTCTATTTTTTTGTCCAGTGCTCTTAAACTCTGCACGTAGTAGAAATCCCATCACTTCATAGGCAAGCGATTCTCGTGTTAGTTTTCTCGTGAAAGTTTTACCTTGTGTCTGCATACATTTTTACAGGGTAATAATTTGTCCGTAGTCTATACACTGGAGTGAGTAACAGGCTAACTGGTTTTTAGTAGCCTTAGTCATAACACTGCTCCATTGACTTGTCTCCACTGCATTTGGGAACAGATTCAAAGGATTAGTTATAGTTAGTTCAGTAGTTCTGTTTTTCTTTTATTGGATAATACCCTGCACCATCTCTAAACAAAGATTAGTAAGCCACTATACTTACATGATAGCTGTGTTAGGTTGTGTTTATTTCACAGTGCGTCGGACACCTCATATGCCCTACTTCCCGTGGTGAGTGGATACACTTGCATATGGCTCTTGGTATTTAAGTTAAGTCTATTTCTATTTTCATTTGTATTGTTCCTTTAGGTGGTCTTGAGGAATGAGCAAAGTCAAGATGTAAAGTCAAATATTTTGTTCAATGTGAGGGGGTTTTTGGCTCAGGTCTTGCAGAGACAGTCAATTGTCTGGTATCCTGGACAACTCCTGCCTTTGCAGTATTGCTCTTGGAATGTTATTACATGATAGAAATTTCTTCTTCTGTGCAGAAACCATGTCTGAGCATTTTGAAACCATCTGGCAGTTCTGTGGCTTCATATCGCAGTTATGTTCAGAATAAGCCTAAAAGATAGACAACAGAGAGAGGGAGTGTTTGGAACGGTTTATTTGCCAGCAGTCATATTTCTGGTGCTTAACTCAACTTTAAGATGAAATACTTTGCTGTTGTCACCATGAATCTTAATGATTAATTCTTTGCTCCTGGCAATCCTGGAATACTGAATATGGCTAGAAATAGGATTCAGACTGAGAGCACGCCAACTTTTAGTCACATGGATACCGTACACAAATGGACAGTATACTTTGTGTAACATTCCTCTGATACTTTCAACTAGTTCTTTTGGTATATTCTTAAAAAACTGAGAAAGTTATTTCTGAACTGTTCATTATTTTTCTGTGCTGTGGGGCAATAACAAGGTTAGCATATGATTTTTATTTCTCTATGTACGTTTGCATACCTACACACCTATGGAGACCATCAACACTGATTTCACTAGCTGACTAGTATTATTTTCTGTTAACAAATAGAAGTTCCATATTTAGTGAAAATGCTGAGCTCTACTGTTCATATCCAAGGAGTGTCTACTTTCTGGAATCCTCTGCTCCAGTGAAGTATGTCAATGACCAAGTAAGGCAGTTGCTGCTTTCAATTTGTACAAAATCCCAATTTTCAGCATGACTTGAAACAAGCAAGATGCATGGCATGCAACAAGCCATCTGATTAATCAGCAGAGAATCTGCAAACATCAGCAATGCTTCAAGGTGATATAGGAAGATCTGATATCATTCATGTCTCCTTGTGCTTTCCATATATAGTTCTTTGCTCTTGCTCTTTCCCTCATCTCCATGACAGTTCATGTGAGGTCTGTGGTTTGACTAAACATAGGGCTGCCTGGAGTCTCTGGCTTTTGGTTTTTCCCTTCGTAATTGGCTTTTACTAGTTATTTTTCAAGCATGATGGTGTCGAGTCAATTTGCTCAGGAGTCAATCATGTGATTTTCATCATGATGCTTATCTAAACGCTTCTTCCAGATCGCAGCTTTATTAGCCCATTTTTTTCCAAAGGCTTATTGAGGTGCTGTCCATAGCAAATCAATGACATGGGTGTCTTCTAGGTGATCAGTGGGAGAGAAGGAAATCTTAATAAAGCCAGGTCTTTTAACTGGCTTAACTGAGGCTGCTTTTCTTGGTGCTTACAGGATGGTATAATGAAATTCTGTTGCTCTCTTTACTTCTTTGACTTGAAGGGTGTAGAGTGGTCTTGACAGCAAGAAGTTTCCTTGATAAGTATTATCTTAAGCTCCGTTTTCACACAGCAGCTGATTATGGGTTTTCTGCGATGTCGTGGCAGTGGTTTTGCAAAACTACTTTTCTCTAGGATACAGGTGGAAGATGCACCTTTTGCCTTGTAGAAGCAACGTATCGAAGGAGGAAAAGAAATTGCTGAAGTCTCAGTGGTGGAAGCCTTGAGTGACGTACGGTCCGTTTTGGACAGGAAGTTTGGGTTAATCTAACAGTCTGTATCCCACTTGGTTGCAGTTGTTCCTATTCCCAGGGGACAGGGTTGTTCTGGAGGAGAGTCCGCTGATGTTTTAGCCTCAGGGTAGCTGGAAGTTAAAGGAGCTTTAGAAGTTGGGCATGAAAACCACTGCTAATGGATGAAAAGGAAACAAAAAGTGCTCTTTCAGAAAACTTGAGATGATTAACAGGGCAGACTGGAAATGTGTAACCTACTCTGATAGCTTAAGGGAAAAATACAGGGTTAAAAAATGGAATTTGAAGTAGTTTTATAGATAGCAGTTCAGATACTTTGGGCATGCCATTCATACCACATGTGTTGCTTATTTTAGTCTGTCATCCCAAAAGTCGCTTGCCTTGCTATCGAAAGCAGCATATACTGGGGAGGCAAAGTGCTGATGGTCAGGTAACAGGAGCTGTTGCGGATCTTGACAGAGTAAACACTGCAGGGCTTCTGTGTGTGTCTTTCATGGGCATTTTGAATATCTGTAATGTGCTGAATTTCACAGGTCACAGCAGGGCTTGCTTCGAGGCATGCTGTTTCGAAGTGTTTGGAGACCTCTGAAAAACTACTTCAGGCTATCCTTTAAAAGTGATCGCTTTTCAGTCTTCGAGGTTTGATCCTAGCTACTGCTGAGGAAGAATAGGATGAGACCACGGGCTTCCTGTTTACTCATTTGGAAAGCCTTTGAAGAGAAATTTTAAGTGTCTTGTAGCAGAAGCTACAGGATTTCCTTTTTTTAGTTCTGCAGAGCTTTAGATTATTTGGCATGATGGCAGATGAATATTCTTGTCAAAGTTAAGAAGAAAAAAAATATCTAAAGGATTTACAGATTTTTGTAGATACTTTCTATCGAGGACCAACAGATTACACAGGAGCACAAAGCACATTTTCTGGGGAAAAAAGTGTGTGTATCTTCGTCTTGCTGTGTGACCTCAACTTAATTTATGTTTGGAGGATTCTTTTCCTATCCTTATTTTATTAAGGATATGTAATGTTTTTGTATTATTGAAAGAGAATGTATGCTTCATGCTTCTGACTATAGAATTCTAACTCTGTGGATGTTTTAGCAGATGAGCTAAGCTGGCAGCGTTTGAATGGTAGTATAGCAAACAGTATTTTCATGATGGATGGTGGTTGAACAGGTGGATTAAAAAAAAAATCGTACATAAATGATGCTGATCATCTTGGTATTTTTTAACTAGGAAAGGATTTTTTTCCTGTGGCTGTATACTCTCAGTGTCCACAACTTTAGCAGTTAAAGTACAAATGAGTAAATGTGCATTTTCTCTTGGCAGTAGCTTTGTAAAAGCCTCATAGCTATCCATAAGAGGTTAAGAATGTAATGTGTTTGAGATGGGGTCTCTTAAAGGGAAGAAGGGGAAGTCTCTGTCCGATGAGCTTCACTATGCCTCTCTCGCTGTATGCAATATGCATCTTTCGTGGCTTCACATACGAACCTATGGCCTGTGGGTCCCAGGGAACTGTCTTGTGCACATCTGGTTGCTGTATGAAGCCTTAGCAATATCTGCACTTGAACTGCTGTTTTAAAGTCTCAGTTGTGGCACACGTTAACCATTATTTTAATTACTAGGACAGCATTTTAGATAATTATATTAAAAATTTCAGATACTACCAGTGGTACCTGAAATACCACAGAGCTATAAATCCTCTGCTCTGGTGGACTTCAACTGACTCTTCAGCTTTCTGAACTGTCTGAAATGTCATCCGCTACAGTTTCAGGGGAAAAAAAAAAAAAAAAATCTATTTCTTCTTGCAAAATCTGTATCCAAAACTCCAGATTATGGTTTAAACTATTTCAGCTCATCTTTCCAATTCTTGGGAAGATATTTATATTGTTTGTATCTCATGTCAAGCCATGTTTTTCTTTCTGCTGAATTCTGCCATGTGTTGCTTTGTTTGCAAGTCGCTTCCAAGCCAGTAATCATAAGCACTCCATCTGGTTGGAGCAGAGTAGTGATAATGTAAAAGGACATTTCCACTATTCTGTTTAAAAGAATCCTCCATCTGTACAAAATCTGCCATTTTAATGAGATTGTAAAGGGTTTTTGTTGTTTTTTTTCTTTTTCAAAGAGGGGAGGAGATTGATTGTTGAGATTTTTTTTTTTTTCCCCCCTTGCATATCTACTCATTACGTGATTGTATCCAAGGGCCTTTCTCTTCCCCAAGCTGAGAATGACTATAGGAATTTGCAGTTCATGTAATTCAGGATGCAAAGTAACAAAAGGATCCTGAAAATTTTACCCAAAGTCTATAACAAATTGATTTTGCCATTAGGATTGAGCCTTTCCTTTATTACTCTTTCTTAATAGCACGTGAGAAATTATCCTGAATGCTGTAAAACTGATCCACAAGGTTAAAAAAAATATAGTGTCACTGTGATTTATGGCATGAGCTTTCAGTAATCAGAGCTGAATTGATGAATGTGAATGTGCTGAGATGACTTTTTGGTGCTGGCAGATTTTAATTTTTCTTTGTGCTTTTCTTTTGTAATTCTAATCGTTGCTCTTTTAAAATTAATGGAGAGAGAATTGGGCAACTTCTCTTGTGGGAATGTCACAACCTAAACCAGGACAGTTTTGTGGAGGTTAATAGGCAACGGTCTAGGTCAATCATCCACCAGTCTCATCATACTAATGTGAACTTGAAAAGCCAAGAGCCAGCAACTGGAAAAGCAAAGTAGCTCTGGCAGAATAAACGAGCAGGCGATGGGTGGGGGAGGGCAGTCTCAGAGGAGCTCCTGGAGGGAGCAGGCTGTCACCCAGACCCTGCTGGCACCGTCCACAGGACCTGGGCTGCCTAGGGAACGAGTGGCACAGCCCGCCAGTACAACAGATACATGCAGAGACTGTGTTGAATCCTTTTTTCTAAATGCTTTTTTCCTCCTTTCCAAACAACCAGTAATTCAGCTTTAGGAGAGCTGTTGGATTGCCAGTTCTGCATCACCAGTCATTACCCCCTGACAGGAGGTTGCAGTTCAGTGGCACCAGGCAGTGTGGGGATGCCACCCCACAATGGGCTTGGTCTTCTGGATGGACTCTTGTGAGTTTCCATAAAACTGCCCGATTTAATTCTTTTATCTGTCTAAAAGAACTATTCTGCAAGTTTTAAATTTCATGTGATTCCCTTGAATCCCATTACAGAAATCATCGTATTTCCTTTCTCCTTGTTCTCAAGCACCTTTTCAAAGGCAGAAGAAGGTTATTCGGGCACCTGGTACTTATTCAGAACCAATCCCTCTTCAGTTAGAAACAAAAATTCAGTCACTGGATAGTAACCCTGTGCTCTTGGGTTTCTAGAACTAGGATGTTTCCTTTCATTGTTTTGAAATGATAGTTCTCAGTCCTCGAAACAAATAGTAACGCTAAATCAAAATTCAGGTTTAGAAATTGAATATTTCAGGATACTGTGTGTTGCTGTGGCAGCTTGCAATAACGACATTGCCGAGGTAACTGTGGTGCAGATGATTGAAACCTCTGCTACAGGGAGCTCTGCGCAGATATGTCAGTGAGGTCAATTCATTTAAACTGACTTGGTCATTGTCTTGTATTTAAATCGATGTGGAAGGCTTATCCACCCCTGCAGACAGCTGTGAGCGTCTCTGTATTTAGTCAGTGGCAGAAGCGGTTCTTAATCATAGATACTATAATGCCATAAGCAAAAATGTGCAGAAGAGAGTAGTTGTTAATAGAGTGCATTATCAGTGACATTAACAAAGTCTTTTCAAGCTAGATCACCTGAGCGTGTGGCCTACAATATTTATTTAGTGATACATTGGGGCCTCAAATTTTGCACCTTCTGAAAGATTTTACATAGATAATTAGCAATGAGTTCTGCATTATAACGCAAGAGCACGGAGCTACTACCTGGTGGCTGCACTCTAGCCGATGCAAACATGGAGAAATGTTTCTTGAAAATTTGAAATTAGACTTATAATATTTTACATATAGATTATTTCCTTTCATAGACAAATGAGACATTGGGCATATCTTGTCTGACAAAAATATTGAACCTTGATTATTTTTTCTTCCCCTCCTCTTTCCCTTTGTTGTTCTTCTGTACCAGTGAATATCCGTGCACAGCTCATGTGTGTGAGGTGAGATGCGTAACAGGCAAGTGCAGTGCATGCACTGCAGGTGCTTGTGGTGAATTGAAGAGATTTCAATATTCCCTTTCTCAGAAGGTGGATATTCGTTAAAGCCACTCCTAATATAAGTAACTGTAGGGAAGTAGGCAGAAAATTCCAGCTGCTGGCAATAGCTTCCATTGAAAAGGAAGAGATCTGCTTTACTGAAATCGTGAACCTCTCTCTGGGCTTCCCTCTGAAGCAAAATTGTTTTGCTCTTGGTACTGCTTTTAATCTCTCTAGTTTAGAAATTTGAAGTATATAGAAAGCAGCCTTTTAGTTCAGGAAACTAGCCTCTAGAACCAACGACACAAATCTATCATAATTAGTCATCAGAAAATCTGAATAAATATAAAATTACCATGGAGTAGGAGGCAGGCATATGTGGTATTCAAAACACACAGAGTGTAAAATGATGTTATTGTTGCCTTTAGAAATAGTTCAAAGTAGTCTGCATTAGAAAGAGCTGATAAGCAGAATGACAAAAGCTTGTTTCATGAGTGATTCCAAGCAGTGGTGGTTTTCTGATCAGCTGATGCTGCAGCTATTTTGGGTATTCCACAGATCATGATTACATACACGGGGAATGATTGGAGGCAGCAAATATGGTAAGTGAGCCAGGAATCCTGGGACACGCTCCGTTACTAACTTAATAGTCTTACAATCACTTGTCCTTTGCCATTTAAATAGCCAAGGGAAGTCTAACAAGCAACTGTGCTTAGTTCTTTTTCTTTTTTTTTTTTTAATAGCAAAAAAAAAAAAAAAAAAACCCTTNGCCGCTATTTTTAGCAATGGTGCAGTGTCCAAACTGTTAACTAATTGAGTCATCAGGTTTCATATCTGGCCACAGAAAATGGCAGTGGAAGAGGGGGAATGCTTTCCAGAACAAGTAAGCATTTGTGGATTCTGAAATAAGAGTGAAGTCTGCATATTGAGTTTCTTCTATTTGTGTTTTAAGTCTTTGATTGTATGAGACAAAGCTAGATGTAGGAAGAGGTATGTTTTGGCTTGTTTGGTGTATTTTGTGTTCCGACGGTTGGATTATGATATAGGCTGAGGCGGCAGTCAAATGGTATGTGGAATTATTTGTTCTCTCTCTCCTTACCAATGGCTACGTACTGTTCAGGACACTCTGTAGAAGACGCTGATTAAAATTGCAGAAACATTTTGTAATGTTTTGTTCTGTGATCAGGGCCTTAAGTAACCTAGATATACGTAACAATTTTGTTTACTGGAATGTTTTAGCAAATCTTGCATATTTTGAAAAAAGTTAACTGAAATCTATGCTTTTAACGTGCGTTTATCAAATAACACACCTCTTCTACTGACAATCCGTAGGTCAATTAAACTTCAAAAGGAGCCTGCTGCTACTATGCTAGTAGTGACCTGTAAGGAGACACCCGTATCACTATTACTCTCAGGGATAGTCCCAGTGACCTCCAAGGTGCTCCCTGTATGATTTAAAAATTTCTCAAGTAAGGAGCTGCTGTGAAATGACATCCCTGTACTCTGTGAACTAGGCTCTGAGGTTCTTCATAGCTTGAGTTAGTCACATCAGTTAAAAACCACAAAGTTAAAACAATTGTTCTTCAGGTTGCTTTACTGCAGAATTAAAATACTGGGTTCCCAGGAAAAGTGTGATATTGTGTTATTAATATTGATGAGTACCAAGCTTTGTGGAAGCGTCAGTTAATGGCAGTATTTTTTTTAGTTAGAGATCTTACCGATGGTAGCACCCAGCAGTTTACTAGCTAATTTCCATGTCAGCAATAGCTTTGTACTCTGAAAAAATACTGCAGTGAGTTCTCTTAAACGCGTATGTTGTTGTTCACTTGCTGTCAACACAGGACTGGGTTGTTGTTCTCTGTTAAAAACCATCTTTGAAACTCAGGGTTTTTTCTGGTGTTGCTATTCTCATTCGTAAACTCATTTCCACCAGTAATTTCAGAACTATGAAAACATTTATTTGGGGGATTTTCTTTGTGAAGCAATTTCTTGTAGGAGAAGGTTTTGTTAGATTCAGATGTTTTATGGTACTTGATTAAACTCTTTTTTTCTCAGTCCTGAGAATATTATTTACTCTCTCCTGGTTTTTTAGCAAAATAATATCAATCTTCAGGGTGATAAACATCTTTGCTGATGCTTTAAATGAGCCCCAGTAGTACAGAACTTGTTGCAGTCCTGTTAGTTTCTGTGTGCAACAGTTTGGAGAGTAGAGCGAACTGAAAATCTTGCTGCTGTCGAGCCTTGGCGTTGGCAATGTGTTGGTCTGCGGTATGCTCTGCCCCTCTGTGTTGCAATGGAATGGTATTTACCCTTGCTTTGCAGGGTTTTGTTAGAAGTTGCATAGAAACCAGTCTTTCTGTTAGTATATACATTGTTTATTGAAGGTGTAGTAGTTATTTGAAATGGAGTTGAGCAATGGAGAAGGGGTACAGTATATACTTGTTTTGTAAGTTTTTTCTCGCTGATGTTGTTTATAGTGAATTCTCATTCTCATTCCATACTTATCTAAGTCTCCTGTAGGTTGCCATGTATGTTTTTGGTGTAAGGGAGAAACAAGCTCTACTTCACTGCATGTTTATCCTGTAGGTTTGCTATTCAGAAGTGATACTTTAATTAACATTGTATACTAATGGCTTATTCCATCATCAAATGCTAGGGGAGATTACTGTACAGGGCTGGTAGGCAGTACTGTAGGCCATAACTTACTTCTGTAAGCGTATAATAAACTGGTCATCACTTTAATGGTTAAACTAAAAACTAATTCTAAATCTCTGTTTATTGAAATAGTAAAGATAAATACTTTTAGCCCAGTTTGAGAAGTGTTAATTCATTAGTGAAATATCATTATTTTCTTCAATTAAACAATGATGTGTTTTCCAAACATACTTTATCCTGATGCCAGGAAACAGTGGTAATTTTCAGATGAAAATAAACGATGAAGTCTGGTTAAGGTGAAGTAAAATGTTCAAATACTTCTGTTGTTTTTATTTTTGTCAAAAAATTGGAAGTCCCTCCTGTGATGTTCAGATCATCAGGGTTCTCCTACAGAATTCCAACTCTCTAGCGCACCGTGGCTTTGAAAGTTCTGTGACTTAGTTCAGTTCTGTGACTGCACAGTGATTGTGCAAAAATGGCACCACCTAATCTGCAGTGATTTATCTTTATATTTGGTAATTTCTTCTCACTTTAAGAAAAAACTGAGCTATGTTGTGTTTTCTTTCCCCCTCTGTTCATCTCAAAAATGCCATACAGCTGGGACTGTTCTCACTGTTACTGTTTTCATCCTGTTCATACCTGTAAATCCTGATCCTAGCCTTGCCCCCATGGTGGTTTAGAATCCTCCTGTTTCAAAACAGAATTGTGTATTTAAAGTCAGTACCTGAGTCTAGTTTAAAACTCCTGATAACAATTGTAGGGCTCTGGTTTGTAGTTTTTGGTCACAGATTTTGGTGCTTGGGCTGGGAAAAGCAACTTTCCGATTGGAATCTGAGCAAATCCTCAAATCTGGAATGTGTGGAGTGAGGAACAAAACACTTTGTAAACTAATTTACATTTGCTGCATACACCATTGAATACATTTCATCTAGACAGCCTCAATAAATGCTATCACAGATCTTTCCATGCCATTTCACAAATTCGTAACAGTGAATGTCGGTGTTTAATCACAGAGGAGGAGAAGAAAGGGAGCACTGGGAAATGTGGAGGCTGGTGGCTCTCCTGTGTCCAGCCCCACTGCTCTGTGGGGGCCACACAGCGCTGTTGCCCACATCATATGGCATCACGTCCGGGAGAAAGAAGACATGTATTCCTTAATGTTTCTAATAGCAACAAACGGCAGTGCGCGTAACACCTGGTCTGGTTTGCTCTGCCTTGCATTTGTGGTTTATAGTAATGCAGTGAATTACAGAATGGATCTGGAGTTACTGGGTCAAATCCACGACAGCAGAATCAAACAGAAAACAAAGATACAGCAGGTTATGGTCAGCAGGGAGACTTGCCTCCTGTAGAACAACATGACCAAGCCAACACAGCCCAGAGTATTCACTGATGGTATTCTCCAACAGGCCTCTCTCCTGAGGTATACTGTTATGACAAAGCTCGTGTGTTGCCTCTAACCAGCCCTGCAGAACTGACTCTTACCAGGTTTACGGCTGTGTTGCAAATCTTGCCCCAGGAGTCCTCTTAATACCTGGAAGCTCTTTAGATAATTTCCACCGACCCTTCAGATTCTGTATCTGTGGTGTAAGCTACATGGGCTTTTCCAGCTAGAGACTCTCTTCAACAAGGTATTCAGGTGTGTAAATTGGAAGAGGTTCTTTACTTCTGACAAAGGTCATAAACGCTGCTAGGAAACCTATACTTTGGCACTTAAAAACTGATAAAGGTTTGTAATTCCTGTAAGAATCCTGAACAGTGTGTCAAAAAAAAAAATTAAAACTCTAGTAGATAGCCATTCAAATGCCTCTTAAGCCTACAAAAGTGTGAACTTTAATTGCTTGTGGGATTTGCAATATTTGCAGTGTAAATTGGTGTGTTCCTGCGTATATTTTTGCCACCTCAGTAATGGCTTGACCAGTTTACCTCAAACAATCTTTCAATTTAATGATGTTCAACTTCCAAGGCAGAATTATTTTGGTTTTGAATGAGAGATGCATTCAAAAGCAGGCATAAAGTGGAAAGGCAGAAAGAGAGCAGGAAACTTCTGACTTCACTGTACTGAAAGCTCTTAATAGGTTGTACGGCTACAGAAGAGGTTATGTAGCTTGTCTGTAGTTCCTATAGCTTGTTTACTACAGTATTTTTTGGGAATATTTATGTGCGTTATGCTTCCACTGACATGCAGTTTTCTCCACTTTATTACCAGTAACTTCCACTTCACCACATCTGATTGAAGCATATTTACATAATATTTTTGTAGTGAGCTCATTTTGAGTGAATAAAATCTCTCTCCCTAAAATCAGCAATATTATCTGATTTAGGTTTATATAATTTTTTTCCCATCTGAAATTATAGACAAATAAATATGTTTTACAAATGTTTTGAAGATGATTGCTGAATTTTTTTCCTCTCCTTTCTGGATCCTGATTCTAAAATCAGATGCATACAGAGAACAGGAGGTGGACCAACTGACATAATTCATGCACTGATCTGAAGAATGTGACTTTGGGATGGAAATGGCTTTAAATTTGAGCCTGGGATGTGCTGAAATTATCTCCATGCTCATTGGGTAGTCAGTTTCTGAGAGAAAAACAGCAGGGAGGAGATCAATGGCATCTCATCTAGCTTGACATATAAGAGAGTTATCATCTTCAGGTGAGTGTAAACATAAGAAGAAACCCTCGAAGCACACCCAGCCCTTCTCTACCTCTTTGTGACTGTGGTAGCAGTTATGAAAGCCAGTGATTTATTTGTCACTTGTAAGTGTATGATAGGAAAACTTTAGAGAGTGAGAGATGAGTCATTACAGGCTCAGGAATTTATTCTCAGAGTTTGAAATAAAGTTCTAGAAGTTGAGGCTGTCAGCCTGGAGAATTAATCTTGAATGTTAAAGGCAAAAGATTTGAGCATCTAACTGTATCAGATCCTTTTCATTGATTATACATGTGAGTTGGTCCCAAAGCGCCTGGTTCTTTGTCTGATTGTGCACTTCTGATGGAGTACAGTGATTCACTGGTGAAACCAGTGATTTTACTGGTTTTAGGATCTTGAACAGAGTGTGTCCCAATTTACCTTGTCATTCAAGTTTGTCTTTTCATATGGGGCAGTCTGATAGCTGAAAAGTCAGTATTAAATGAATCTTATTTTCCCATTAAAAGAAAATAATTCTTGTGATTTGTTGTTCATGCATACTTAGAAAGATTATGTCGTGCAGAGGTACACTGATTTTGTAGCCCTGGAAAATTAGGATCTTGATTTTGGTGTTACCAATTTAACACGTTCATACTAGTAATTGTTTTCATAAATTCTTTACGTGAAGCTGACACAACAAACTTGTGTTTCAAAATCTCAAAACCTCGTCTGTGCAAACTGGCAAAGAGTATCGGAAATTGCGTAGACCCTTGCCTCCTGTCTGAATATTGTCCCTGTGGGACGGGTCTGATCTCAGTTCAGGTGTTTTCTGTTGGGTCGTCAGATGTTAATTTTGTTAGAAATGCAGTTAAATCATTCTGTATCTCTTCAATATCTGTGGTGACAAGTAAATAATATGGACATGACAGCTTTAGGGGAATTTTTAACTTGGGTGTTATGTTCAACATGTTATATATGTTACATGTGGATGTTAGGCAAGGGTTTCCCATCAAGCTCTTTTGTGCTTTGGAAATCACAGTCCCCTTTGCTCTTTGTAGAAAGTCAACAGAATAACAGCTACTTTTCATTTCTATCTTGTGCTTGAACTTTCTTAGGAAGCAGTCATTCAGGCATTTAAAGACACCCAGGGCTGGATTAGTTGCATCGTAAGTCACAGGATTGACTAGATTTATAGTCTGCTGAAGAAGACTGCATGCATAAAGTCTAAGCAACTTATACAGTAAGAAAGCTGCATCATAGCTTCACAGGAGATGTTTGCCATTGTAAGTAAACAACTCACTCTAGACCTCTTGATGCTGTTAAAGGCAGTGATAAATGCCTCTTGTACTGGAAGCTGTGAAATATTCTTGTATGTACCAGCCTTAACATCTCAGGCTCTGGGTCCTTTTCAGCCGTCTTCCACTCCAGTACAGGTGGTTCATTTTCAGTGGTAACAGTGAGCACAGATTGAGCATTTTGCCAAGACAGACTCTAACAGGTAGACTGGTGCAAGTGGTCTTGAAAATGGTATATACTAAACCTGCATGTCAGAGACTTACCTTGTCTTGTGGTCTAGCAAGGAAAGAGGCTTATTTGTTTGCTTGGATGTTTTCCTGGTTTGGTAAAGGATTTCTAGAAAGGAGGAGCTGAATCTAAAGTGTGTTTTCCACTCTGTTTTGAACTGCTTAAATGTGTGATTTTCAGGAAATATTTTATTTTCTCTACAAGCATGTTAAGATTGACTACTGTACAGGGGTAGAGCCTCAGTTGTTGCAAATACAGTTGATTATAGATTCACGTGCAACATTTGCAGAAATATGAGGTGTTTTAGTCTCCACTGGTCACCCAAGAAGAGGGGTTTCACGCAGCCTGAAACCAGTGTAGTTTTTAACTTGTGGAAAACATATCGTAGTCACATAGTTGGAATAGGGCCAGTTATGGGGACATTCCAAATAGTATAATATTTTTGGCTACATTATCATGCACAATACAATAATATGATCAAAGTTGATGATTAAGTTGCATGATAGGACAAACAATTAGAGGGATTTTTTTGGGTTTTGACCAATAATTAAATAATTTCTCCTTCTGCAATCATATTCAAAATAGCTGGCCTTCCCTAGCCGAAAGATGTTTCCTTTGAATTGTCAGGCAGTAGGAATAGAGCTTTTCCTGTTGCCCTGTGGTTGTGTTTAGGGCTGTGATCCCAAAAGCATCTCTCTGAAGGATAATTAACAGCAGAACTGCAGATAGCAGTTGGCCCCAGGCTGTCACATTCTTATCAGAAGAAAACACGTCTGGTAGCATGGTATGTAAAGCATGAGTACAGCCGTAGTTGTTTGCACAAAAATGATCATCTTCTCACCCGGTGCAACCAGCCCCCTTCCTAATAAAGAAGATACAAGTGAAATTTTTTAACACAGATTTAGTTATGAAGTAGTAGGGAGATACAAAGGATAGAGCTGCTTGGAGGATAGATGGATGAAGAGTCTCCCCAGGAAAATGATATGGCTGTTTTATTTCACATGGTTCAGACATGCTGTTAACTGGCCAGTATAGTTTATTTGAAATAAAATTTCATCTCTTACCAAGGGAGTGTAACGTATTTGCTTGGAGGAAAATTCTAAATTAGCATAGGAGCAAAATCTAAGAAATGCCAAGGACCTCCAATTTCCGCTGTAGTGCTTAGTGCCTATCAGAGTTAAGCCTTACTGCAAAAAAAAATGCCATCAGTTGCATTAAGCCCACCTTTATCAAAATAAGCAAAAATGTTATCATCTATTTCCTCAGATCATCTCATGCTGCTGCAAGACTAGTTTTGTTGAGCACATTTCCAAATGGAAGTAACATAAGTTCATCCCTTAAAATGAGGTCATTGCCTCCCCCCACAACAAATGTTAGGCATGGTTAGCATCTTTTTGTTGGGACTCAAGCCAGAATGCATCCTGCTCCAGCACAATGGGAACCTGCTGGGGGTTTCCCTTCACAACAGCTACTGTTAAAGATGGAGAGAAAAACAAAACCCTGCTCCCAATGTGAAAAAAAGACTGGATTTTTAATCTGAAAAAGAAGCCAGTGTAAGCAGAACACAAAGGAAAGAGATGAGCGTAATAAAAATACCATCAGTATGGCAGGGGGTCTGTGCGCGTTGAAAATAATGGCTTTGCACTTTTGAGGGTTCACTAAATAATACACATTGTCCATTTTCTGAGAGGACCCTCTCTAGTCCCATGGAACAGCCAGGCCAGACCCTGGGTTGACAGTCAGTGCAAATTTCCTAACAGTTTTTGTCTTTACTGATGCTAAATAGTCTCTTACTTCACTGGGAGCACTTAGAGAAAAAGGTAGTGAGTATGTATTTGCTCGCATGAGTCAGCATCAGCATTTTCTCTTTTAAAATGGAGGCTTAAGATAATATCCAGGTGACTTAGGAGTTAGTCTTTCCTGTAACAGAAACATTTTTAACGCACGAAGCTTTTCCTCAAATTGGGGAAACAGTTCTCAGGTCTTACCCCTGCATGTCACAGGTTCTGCCATCCATCATGTGGCAGGTCTAGAGGACCTTAGGGTAAAGAAGGTTGGGAAACAGAGTACTGCTACCAGCATGGCTTATCCAGCCTCAGCCCTTTCCAGAGATGACTCTGGGATGAAGGCTGTTGAAATGAGCTCCAGACTGGAAAACCTGTTGTGGGCTGCAGGCAGCCCGCAGTCTGCAAGCTCATCAGCCTGCTTTACATTAGAGAATTGAATTTTTATAGCATACTACATTAAAGGGGAATGCACAAATTTAAAATAAATCACATTGCATAAAACTGCATTCATTAGCCAATCATCTGCATTTACGCATTTCTTGAAACTAGAAATAGTCTCTTTTTCTTCCAAGAAAGTACAGGGGAGGGGGGAGAAGTCATGCCATCTGTGAAGGAAAAGCTTGGTATTATGCACGCATCAGTACTGGTACTCTCATAAATCCACTGTTTATGAAATATTGTCTGAATAGGCATTCCAGAACTAAACGCTGTGCACAGGATCTGAGGTCTGTCTCTCCAAGAATTAAAACACTTGTAAGAATCTTGATTTTTAATTTGAGTCTGGATATAGAGATTGAAAAGGCAGCATCCCCAGGGAGCACAGCAGGGAAAGGCTTCAGGGACACAGCCTGACATCAGGAATCCTGTGCAAATGCACAGGAAGGGCTGCAATCTTTGTGGCTGACTGCAAGGACATCTAAGATTCAGGGTGCTTTGATGTATGTCCCATCCTTGTTGTTCTCTTGATATTTGTCAAAACAATGGAGAATCAAAAGCCAATTTTTGTCTTCATTCCATGTTGTGATTGATTACAAAAAAAAAAAGGGGGATCTGACTAGCTTGCTAGCATACAGAATGCCTCTCCTGGGAATATTGAGGTTTAAGTGATTAGGATTGGAGAAAATTTTTATTAGGTTCGTTAAGGGAATGTCCTGTAGATATGCTGTCTGTGTGGGGTTTGTCTTTCTCCAGCTAGCATGGAAGGTGGAAGTGGGTATATGAAGAATAGTCGCCCGCAGAGGGAGCGCTTACCTGTGCCGGTGTCCTGAGCGATGGTTGGAACCCTAAAATCCTTTTTTCCCCCTACTGTGTTTTTAATGCATTTAATATAACATGTCCTTGATCAGTCTGTGACATGGGTTCCCAGGCATGATGACAATACAGATAAATAATTATTAACATTATTGTTATGCTTGTTTGATCTTTTAAACCTCTCAGTGATTTGAGCCTAGGCTCTGATGCTGCTCCTGTCTGTGCAATACAGAGGCAATTACAGGCTCTATCAGGGACTCCAAGAGGCTTTGTTTTAAACAAAATAGTGCCAATTGGAAATGACATTTTTCTTCTCTATTGTGGTAGTTACAAAAAAAATTGAATTTAGGCTTAAAATAGAAATGTAAAGGTGAGAAAATTTTAGGTTCAGAAATGTGAAAGTTTTGGTTTGATGTTTTTGATCAGTTTTTACTGACCCCTACGCTTAGCTTTTGTAAAAGTTGGATAGCATTCATTGGTGGTTCTGCATTTTGGAAGTGGAATATCTTAAGGGTATTCAAGGCATTTTGCAAGGTAGAAAAAGCTTGTAAGACTGTTCTCTATCTGAGCAGGTCTGAAGTAACGCCTTAGTTATAGGGAAAGTGGAAGCTGGCAATGCTACTTTTACAGAGGCTGGAATTGCTTTTGGTTTCCAAAGATGTTGGGTCTCCTTTCTCTCTGATATTATTGCTTGTTTCTGCTTACGGCAGAGACCGTAATGGATGGAGAGAATCCCAGAAGCCCCGTTGAACTTTTTGCACAATTGTACAACCTCAGTCTGTTATCCCTCTGTGCAAATCTCAAAATTTCTGTGCGTGGTGGCTCAGAAAGGGCAAGTTAACCAACCTGAGGTGAGTTAACGCAGTCTGAGGGCTTGGGAGCTTTAACCAAGGTCAGAAAAAAAGGTTTTCCCCTTTCTTAGTGCACAGGGATGTGTTATACCCTGGCTGCTAAGGCAACTCATGCAGTTTCACACATTAGCTCACGTCACATTCAAGTAACTGGAAACCAGTAAGGTGGAAACTGGAAGTGCCAACTCAGATCAGCTGAAGTGTGGGAGAGTTTGTGTTATCCCTGCCGTGCTGTTAAACGGCAGCTTCTCTGGGTGCTTCCTAGTTGTTGTTGGAGTGCCTGCGTGTGTTGGCGCTGCTTTTTCTGTACGGTGCCCCTCGTGCTGGGAGCCTATCCCTGTCTGAGCGGCAAGAGTCCAGGCTGACAGGTGAGTGAGTCCAGGCAGGGCTGGTGGGGTGCTGTGCCCACCACCCCACCAGCCCTGCCGCTCGGGTGGCAACCTGGCTTCTGGTGTGAGTGATGTTTCTGGAGAGTTTGAGCAAAAGGAGTGAGTTTGGGGTGACGACTGGCAAAGGAGGGCATGCTGATTGCTTGAGGGATTTCAGGAATAGATTTGTGCATCACTTGGCAGCACCTGAGCTGGCTTGACTTGAAACACTTTTATACGTCCCCAGGCTGGAAGTGTGACCTAACCTTTGTCCTTCCTCCTGTTAGTGAGCAAGTGCTTCCAAGAGAAGTCCTTAAAAGACATAGGCACTGCTCTCCCTCTACAGTGAAACAGCAGTTAGCTATTAATGTGAATATCAGCTATTTATCACTCCTCCTGCCTCCCTCCCCCCCTCAATTTTGTTTGAGCAAATAGAAAGGTTCAAATGTTTCTGAGTATGAGTGGTGTTTCTTGTCTGGCGTGCATTAATGTGACTGGTGGGAGCTGATTTTCTGTAGCAAACTTCTCTGGTGCATCCCTTCCCCACCCAGAAGCAGCTGTAAACAGCTGATGTTAATTATCGTCCACCTGCTGACTGTGCCAAACAGACATGCCATTACGCTGTGACAAAAAGGGCTCCCGGTCTATTAAGTCCTCTCTTACACCTTCAGTAATGCTGATAAAATGCTGACCTGTTTTTTACCCCAGTGGCTGCTGTTGCTAAGCTCTGAGAAAATGACCTGTCTCCTGTAATAATCTGCATTGCACAGGTCAGATGATCTTCCAAATGAAAGTGTTTTACCGCACCTCTCAAGGCAGCTGTTCTTCCCCATAGTCTTTACAGTTCTGACCATGTAGTTTGTGGTACCTTGTTTTTGACAGAGCCTTGTTTCTGATAGAGCGTAATTAAACATTGGGATTTGGGGGCTGTTTTGTTGGAAGCACATTGCAGAAGTTGATTTGTAATGATCAGCGTGGCGTGCTTGGAAAAGAATGATTAAGAGCAGGGAAGGTTGTAAGCCGGTAACTTACGATCGCAAGTGGAAAGCCTCGTGTGCAAAACTTAGGAGAAAATGAAGAGTCTGTAAGTAATGGTTCTCTCCTTGGAAGAGAGAGCTTGTTGTATTGAAACTACTAGCAAAATAGTCTTGTAGCTTGTGCTGGTACAAAGAAGAAAGTAGACTTCATACTCACTTACCGTTTTGCTGTCATTATGCCCAAGATTGCTTCATCCTGCACATGAAGGTGAACTTCAGATAGGCTTGAAGCAATGTTTGCACAGAACATCCAGTTTGCAGCAGGTGCATTGACAGGAGAGGAGAAAAGTCTATAGCAAATCCAGAAAATGGGGAATAAAAAAAAAAAAAAAATTCGAGCACTGGATAAGTAACTGAGCTTTGGTGCCAGGGTGTGTTATATTTCTCTCAGCAGTTACTGCCTTTAATTTTTTCTCTGAAGGTAATTCTTAAGCTCTTTTGGAACCTTAAAGGATCATAAAGCACTTAAAGTTGTAGTGATGTAAGCCTGTGATGAAATGGTACTGAGGGAAAAAGAAAAAGACAATTCCTGTTATACTAATGGAGAAGAAGGCACAAAAAAATGTGTTGACTGCCCAAGATGCCAGGGGAAGCTGCTGCACAGATAAAATCAAAGATTATACGATTTGTCCCTCTTGAAGGCTAACCCAGTTCATTCCACTTGCTCCAAGGCAGGATCAGCATTATCTAAACTGTCCTTGGTGGATATTTGCATAACTTGTTGTTAAAACCCTCCAGGGATGGGAATTACTTTCAGTGATCTCTTTCATGACTTAACCATCCTTTCCGCCATCCTTGCACTCAAGCTGAAGTCATCATAAAGCAAATTTGCACAGCTATCTTTGAAGCAAGATCTGGGGCGGGGGGCGGGGGGGGAAAGCAGTTTAGATAATGGCACTGTACCTAGGGATTTCTGGCTACTTCACTTAATGTGGACAGATACTGTAAATAAAATATGCCATAAAATGAGGGAGGATGGAGAAAATAAGACAAAATATAATCAGACGTTAGATTTTAAAATGACTTAATTTGTAGAACCATGTTTTTTCATTCAGGTAGTCCAGTCCTTCAACATTGAGTATTTTGGATTTTTTTAAATCTGTCATGTGAGATCTCGCAGTACTGGTCTGGTCTGTTCAGCTTGGACATTAAAGGTGGTGTGGCACTTTTGGAAAGAGCAGTGTGGTTTCCATGGAGTCCTATCCTGAGCCTCACCATGTTTGTCTTCCATGCTGGGTACCAGATGTGTCCCTGGCTACTAGCCTTGCATGTTAGACAGTGCTGCATAATTCACGTTTATATATGAAGTCAAATCTTGTGCTGCCTAGTCAGGCGGACAGCCTATTTACACCAGAGGGAGTTTGCATAAGCAAGGAGAGAAGGATTTGACCCGTATTTGATAAGGCAGTTTGGGATCCTTTCATGTCTAGTTAAATATATGTACAATATATTGTATCATTAGTAACTTCTTTGCCAAGGGAATATATTTTTATACTGTGCTGTAATTTCTAATGGGATTTTTCATTTTTTCTTGTAGTCTGACACAAATGCAAGTTACCTGAGAGCTGCTCGAGCTGGCAACTTGGAAAAGGCTCTCGACTACCTAAAAAGTGGAGTGGACATCAACATTTCAAATCAGGTTGAAGAAAATTTTGATCAAATTTGCTAATTAAATACCTTTCTCACTATTTCTCGAATCTGCCTTTATATTTGCACTTCATGTCAGTGATAACTTATGTGGTTTTTGATGAGCCGTGTTTACATGTTTTATCCAATTAAAACTTTTATTTTTACCCTTTACTAAGATATCATTTCAGTTCCACTTGGAGAATGTTGTGCTATTTAATCTTATCTTTCATTCCGTTTGTATTACATCAGATCATGGGACAGCACACAGAACTTGAGACCCCAGAGCTAGTATATCCAGACTTAATTTATAGTATATCCTGACTTAATTCATAGTATATCCTGACTTAATTCATACTCTTTCCTTATAATCCAGTTCTTGTAAAGTTTACACAAGAATAGTTTTTGGAAGCAGTCTTCTCACTGGGATATAACAGTTTGTCTCCTAATAAGTTGTTTGCCATACTGGAAAACCTTTGCCAATCTTTTCCATTGCTTTTCTTTCTTTTTCCTTCTTTTTTTCAATCAGAATGGGTTGAATGCTCTCCATCTTGCTTCCAAAGAAGGGCACGTAGAAGTTGTCTCTGAACTGATACAGCGAGGTGCTAGTGTGGATGCAGCGACAAAGGTTAGTCAGGCCTATCTAATTGTTCTCTTGTTCACACCAATGGTATGGACACAAGGTGTTGACCAACTGATTACCGACATTACTGCAGCAGTAATTGCCTATTTTCCACTGGTGGACTGGTCTCAATAATTGTTTAAATGAAACCTTTTAGATTATAGTAAATGTCAGAGGTTCCTAGGGATAAGATTTACTGAACAAATTGCAGATTCCTGTCTTGGTTTCTGTCCATGTCTTCTAGAATAATTTACCCATTAGAAGTATTCAGTAAGAGTATTTTATTGCAAGAAATACTATGTTTTAAAGTGGAACATGTTCTTGATAGTACTGTCATGTATTCAAGCTCAAGTTTTGTACTCTTCAAATATCACTGTCTCTCATTTCAGAAAGGAAACACAGCATTGCACATAGCATCCCTTGCTGGACAAGCAGAAGTAGTCAAAGTGTTGGTTACAAATCGGGCCAATGTCAATGCACAGTCTCAGGTAAAGTAATATTTCTCCATTTGGTACTATCAAAAACTTTGCTGACATTAAAATCATTCTCCCCTTATAAACTATAACATTAGTAAGTCTATTTGGTAGATCTCATTGTATTAATGCTGGCTATTGAAAACAAGGTTTAATAGAGTCAGTAAGATGAATGTAATCCTGCTAACACAAAAAAAAACCCTTTTTTTTTTTTTGGCTGTTCCACACATGTAAGTAACTGACAACAGGTGCAAGGATAAAGTTTAAACACACAGCTGCCATTTTATTACTGAAACAGGCATTTTAGTGAGTGTAGTGTTGAGTTCATTACCACCTTGTAATTCAACATACAGTTAAAACTTCAAATACTTCCAGCTCTCCCCCTTCTGCTGTACTCCTTGTGAGGTGGTCAAAGTATACCAAGAGGCATCATGGACATATCAAGTCTCGTCTTCCCCTATAGGCATGACAGCACAGTGAAATCCTGTGTCGTGTTCAGGTCTTTTCCCACATGGGATGTCAGCCATCAGTTGGGATTAACTCTGAGTTGCCCACCTCATTCACCAACACAGAAAGCATAGAAATAACATCTCTGTTCTAAGTCGTCCAGAAGCCACACAGACACACACCCCTGGAAATGGAGAAAGTGGAGGCACATCCAGGGGTTTTTGCAGGATACTGGAAGTGGTTGTGTAAGAGGCAGCACAGCAAAGCATTTACCCTTCAGCCTTAGATCTGCCCTCCAGCGTCCTATGAGCTGCTAGTTGTTACAGAGTCAGAAGAGATTCTGATAGAGCAGGAGAATGGGAGAGAACTTGTTCAAATGAAAGGGATCCTGTTTCACATAATTCAATGTTTCAGGGTTAATTGAGCTCATCCCCTTTCCTTGTACAAGGAGGTACTACAAGCATATGCATAGCTTTTAAGTTTTGTCAAGTCCTTTGAATGAATATTTAGGTCAATTATAGAAAATTTGAAATAAGGGAAATCAGTGCTCGTCTTAAAAGCAAAGCAGCAAAATGAAACAGAGAAAAACTGTGGCTCAAAGAATACATAAACCACAGATCGTTGAAAGCCGGATGGCTGTGCCATAGGAGGTGTCCCTGAATGCCTGCCCCATTCCTGTTCTCCCTGCTCAGGGGCTGGCTGGCAGGCAGCGTCAAAGAAAAGGGATCAGATTAAGAGATGGTCTTCTCATCTGACCCAGTATTGCCATTCTGCTGTATTATAAAGATGTGGGCATGATAGAAAATGTTTGTTAAAAAGGGAAATTAGAAAATGTACATTTTAAAGAAATGTTTTTTTTTAATGGTCTCTCAAATAATATGAACAAAATGTTTCATAGAATCTATTTCAAGAATGATAGTTATTTGTGATCTATATTTCATATTTCCTTCACCTGGACAAAGAAAATAGGCTACTCAGTTCTCCTTTCTTACTCATTTATACTAGCTAGACACAGCAATATTTGGCTCCAGGCACCATCTAATTTGCATTTAAAGAGAACAACAACAACAAAAAGTAGTTTTAAGTAAAATCTTCCATAACTGTTAAGAAGTAAAACAAAGCAGAAATATTTCCAGGGGTTTTCCTGTTAAAGAAATTAACATGGCTTTGAAACGAGCTTTTCTGCTTGTGTTTGAGAACTTGTGTATTCAGCCCTGAAACTAAAAATAATCTGAGATTGTAAACATCTTATATAACTGCATTGCCCATACACCCTAAGGTTTTGCCACGTTACCCTTATTTTGCTAACATGTGAGAATTAAAGATTCTCCCCCACCCCATTATGGATACCTTTGATGTCTTTGCTTGAGAGACATCTATATTGGCCATTCCACAGCAATACCTGGCACTGAGACCCCAGTTGGGATTAGTCTTTTTGGGAGGTCCCTGGAGCTCCCTGTTACCAAGCTGCCCCTGGACCAGCTTTGTCCGTGGTACTGAGCATCACTTGAGCCTTCCTAAAGCTTAGAATAAAGTTCTGCTGAATTTGTCATACCCACAAAGAGACCACCCAAAGATTTTTGTGTTTTGTTTTTCTTTTTGATGCTGACACTGTTTTCTGTGAGTTTGGCTTTATCTCCTCTTCCCTTGAAGGTAACAGCTCTACCCTGTTGACAGTGCCAGTGTTAGGGATGTAAGACCTTCTTTAACCAAATCTTTCTTTCCTTAAAAAAAACCAGTGAATTTTTTACTGAGTCTGAATTTTGTACCTCTTCTAAGGGCTATTTATTACTATTGAAGACAAAATGCTTTCCTTAGGCTTGTGGTCTCTGGCAATTTCAGCCCTCTTTTAAAGAGAGAAGAAAAGCAAAGTATGGGGGGAAAGATGTTGAATACCCTACAATAATTTAACATAGGAGAAAAGGTTCTGCTCTGCCTCCAAATGCTAATAATACTTGGTTCTGAGAATTTTTGCCCATTAATTATTTTCTGAAACTAATAATTAGGAAGTATTTCCTGCTCCCTTTCTAAATGAAAATGTTTGAAACTAAAAAAAATAATCTTTGTTTCCAGCTGAGTTAGTAAATAGATATTGAGTATGCCATGAAATGATAGGGAAAAATGCCAGACTCTGCTGTTCACTATAATAATAACCTGTAATGCGACATATTAGGTACCTTAGCAAGCGCTTTCTAGCTTCTTTGTTTTTCATTAAGCAGAATTCTAACTGTACGGTAACTAAATCGTTAGGCCTTGGTTCCGGCAAGTGCATTAACACATTGCTAACTTTAGGCTTTGGCTCTGGTAGGACTTCAGCACCTGCTTTATGCTTGTATTGATGCTTTCCTGAATAGAGACCAAATTATCAAAATACTGGAACAGCAACGGACCTTGCAGCCTGTGCAAGCCTTGTAAACATGTGGCTTCACAGCTGCTCAGTGTCTTGTTGATGGTAAAGTTCCTCTCGCATCAAACATCCAGTTCACGCCATTTCCCCTCCAACTGTCCTTTCTTCTGAACTCCTATTTGTCTCTACTGCCAGTGAAGCCTGCATGCTTGGCATCAGATCGCCTGCACTCTCCTGTGTGCTCCGTGTTGGATGTGTGCCATGCAACTCTGCTCCATTGCTGTGACAGTCAGATGTCTCTCAGCTGTTTTCACTGTGGCTACTATAACTCAGCCAAAATTCACTGCTATAGGTCTTAGGCTACGCTTTTGCTTCATCTCTCCAGAGCCCAGAATGTTAATGGGTTTTTTTTTGATGCAAATATATGACCAGACTCTTCTCAGCTGACCTCTGTTTGGCTCCATTGGTTTTCTGCAAAATCTAGGTCAGTGTCCTTTTTAACTGTTCTAGCCAAATTGCTAAGCTGTTCCCCCTGCACCTTCCACTCTGCTGAAATGTCTGCCCTGGCCACACTGTAGACGCAAGAGTGCTGATGCTCTCAGCCAAACCCAGTCATATGGAAGCACTTCCTTAACTTTTCTGTTATTTAAGCCAGATGAAATCTCTCTTCTGTTTTACCTGTAATTTTTAATGAGCCCTTACCTCCTATTTTATTTTGTATTTCCTTTCCTCCTTGTCATTCCCATGCTCTGGAGTAATCACCAGAAGTGGTGTGTGGTAGAGCGAGAGGTCTGGGAGGATCTTAGCAGGGAGCAATTGAAGAGGGAAGCTGCTGCCCCCATTGCAGCTGATTCTGTGTGAAGTTTACGTAAGAGAAGTCTGAGGTTCACAGAAATCCCAATGGCACGAGATCTGGAAGACAGTGAAAGGAAAGACAAGGCCCTAGCAGAACCCACTGAAACCTCAGTGACCTCCTGGCCAAAATGTTTAATGGCACCATCACCCATACCAGTACCATAAGGAAAGGGATCAGGCAAAATCTAGCAGTGATATGTCTGACAAAGAGCATGCTGGAGTACGAAGGGTAAAAACATGTATTGTAATAGATCAGAGGAGAAAGAGATTGTTGTTTGTATTGCTGATGCTGCTTTGGTTGCTTCAGCAGTATCAAACTGCTCAGTCAATAGTATATGGATGTTTTCAGTTGTTACTGTAAAATGTGTTTACCACTAGCTCATGAGTCTGTTGGACTGAGGGACGTGCAGTGCTATATGAAAGCCAAGCAATTTCAGGTGCAAATCAGCAACTTCTATAAATTCCTTTAGAGGTATCTTGAACCCAGGACAGGTTTCATGACTTCATTTTGCTGTTTTGGTTTTGTGAGTGACGCCAACGCTGTGAATTTCAGAAATGCATAAAACAACAGGGAAAAATACATTGTCTTAATGTTAGTACCCCAAAATTCAAATCCTGAAATGCTGTGACCTGTATGCAGTTAAGGCAAAGACAAAAGCATTGACTGTAAGAGGAAAGCACTAGCCAAAGAATGAGTTAAGCTCTGCAGCCTCTAATACTTGTATTGCATTGATTGAAATCACTCACGTAAGCATAATTTGAGAAATGCTCTAATGTGGTCAGAAACACTGATAAACCTCTGTCTCAAACTACTGAGAACCAATGATCCTGAGATCTCCTGGTGCCTGAAATATGAAGTAGCTCAGTGACCACAAGCAGGCTATGGTCAGAAGGCAGCTCTTTGAGGAGACAAAAGGCATAAGTAGCCGGCACAAATGAAAGAGAAGTCAAAGCTAATGGAGAGAAGAGAAGAAATTGGAAAGTATTCTGAAGAGCCATTGCCCTTGCTTTTGCTACAGACTTGTATTTGCCTGTCCCATTTTGCATTTCCATTGCTGTGGCTGCATTTATCAGGAACCATAACTCATCTCTATCAAATGGTCTGTCCAGATTGTTTTTTAGTTTGACTTCACAACGGATGTAAAAGGAAGTATTCTTACTTAGCTGTGGCAATTGTATCTGGTCAGCTGAAAGATTCCACTGTGTCCTTTTAAAAAATATTACCTTTCTCCTACCTTCATTTAAATCAGAGGAGATCATGCCCTTAATTGACATGTGAGCACACAGCTTATTTGGTTTCATCCTAATCTACCCGAGTTTGGCAGATCTGTGGTATGTATGAAATGTTTTTGGAGTGTTTACACTCTTGTTTTCCTATTTCAGAATGGTTTCACTCCACTGTATATGGCAGCCCAAGAAAACCACCTGGAGGTTGTTAAGTTTCTTCTTGACAACGGTGCCAGTCAAAGCCTTGCCACAGAGGTAAAAGTTTGAAATTCACACTTTATGAACAAAGCAAAACATGCTTCAGCAGTGATTCTTGCCAGCTTATATCAAACTAGTCTTTTAAATACAAAACTAAAGACCGATAAAAAGTTCTCTCCGTGAAGTGTGCTAATGAATATTGAGTTATTGGCTTTTCAGCAATTTAAACCATCTCTTGCCATTTCTAAAATAAAAAGTGACTTTAGAAACAGTTCTAAAAATAGATGTGTTCTTAGTCATAACTGATAATCTTTCAGGTTAAGTGCTCAAACAAGGAAGCTGTGTGCATAATATAAAAGTTCTCTGTGCTTTCATTAAAAATACTGAGTAATAATACTGAGTAATACTGAGTAAAAATACTGTGGAGGAAAGCCATAAAGCAAGAACAACAGTTTACCTATGCTTTGGAGCCAGCCATGGGATATCAGGGAAAACCCAGAGTTACTTAGTGCTTGGAGTATTTTCTGAACTCCATTTATTGCCATGTTGATACCCTCTCTGTAGCACTCAGTTATCCCATCTGGTCTTGCAGTGATAATTTCAACCTGGCAGAAAGGTGAAAGGTCCATCCTTGAAGGTGTTCTGTGATCTTTCTAGAAGACACTTTTTATTTCGTGCTTTAAGAAGTAATTCTAACTCAAACAAGGCAACCTGGAAGGAAAAAGGGTAGCAGACATTATCAATAGTCTTGAACGTACTGCATTGAGATAGGTTTTTAATCTGATGCATTTTCAGTTGTCTGTTCCAAGATTTTGCTACCAAAAAAATAAAGGTATTTCAGTATGTGCTCTCTCTAATATTTATTAAATTCTAATTGCTCTATCTGAACTGATTCCATGAAGGAAATAATGCTTATTTGAAAAAGTTCTACTTTTTGCAAAATATGAAAAGCAAAATTAGTTTATTGCATCACTATACCTTATGGTATCACTGTATAATGATGTATGTATGGAATCTTTTTCTTCTCTTCTGAAGTCAGCACTGTAAAAAATGAATCCCTAATAGATCAAAATTATGTTTTCAAAATCACTAAAAATTAGGTATAACTAGAGGTTTGCATCAGAAACTGCTTTCTGGAAATGCTTAAAGGTATGAAAGCCAAGAAATTCCAAGATGAAATATTTTAAATCTGGAAAATTAATTGAAAAATTGTAGTTTTCAGAACACTAATTTCTATTTCTTTGTAAAAACTTGGAAACAAAGAAGTCACAGGACCCCCAGAGATGTACAACAAATTCAGACTTTTGAAAATATTCTTGCCACTGTATAATTTTCTGAAAATAGAAATTTTTAGAATTGTGCATGGGTACTTGATTCTTTTTCTTTGGTATTCTTTTTCCCTTGAACATTGTATGTCAGTTGAGGTTGAGCTTTTCTCCAACTCAGATTGATGATAAGGTACAATCTGGTTTTATCCATGCAGAATTCTTCTGAAGATACCAGACTACAAAAACAATGTTGCCTTTATTACCTTACTTGTTTGGGATAGTTGCTTATGGGTGCTTGTTTATTTTCTGTTGGTCCAAGTTTGATAATAATAAATCTGATTTATCTTTATCTTTGTAAGTGCCAAAGCCTTTGTTATTAAATGACTGCCACTTAGCTAAATATTCATTAAAAATAAAACGCTTTAACAAAGGTGTTTTAATCTAAATAAAAAAAATGGAAGCAACTATTTACTTTAAATTGTTTTTAGCTTTTGGTGATTTTGTTTTGTTTTTTTCTGGAGTGAGCTTTGCCTTATGTTTTAAAGTGCAGTTGCTAATTATAGTGCTGACATCACGATGCTTGCAGTTGCTTTTTGTGGGTAGGCATCTTCAGAGAGCATGTGGTGGAAATGTGTTCTTGTCGGTGCTAATATTCTTGGTCACAGTTTGCTTGGCTGTGGTACAGTGATGTCTGCACACACTGAAATGATGGGCAACTCTCATCAGAGTTAGGAAACCGGGGGCTAGAGGGGATGGCAGCTGTTCTGGGGTTGAAATGAAGTGCTCCCTCCCATTTGTCCACTCCCTTTTCCCTGAGGAAAGGAGAAAATGTGTTCCTAGGACTTTTTTTTGTATTACTGTTACCAGCATTTTTAGCAGAAGAGAAAGCCCAGTGAGAAAAGACATTGTAGATAGCTAAACCACTTTTCTTTGTGAAGCGACTGACTGTGTCACTGCCTTCGGCTGTATAAATAGACCAGGAAGCGAACGTCTCCGGGTCACTAAGGCGCAAGCTGTCGCACTCGAGGTTTCTCCAGGCAGGAGCCTCCATTTCTGCAGGTATAGCACAGCTATATTGCCAGAGCCCTCTTGTGGGGATGCTGGTGGAGTTTTTTGGCCTTCAGAGCTACACAGCACTTTTCACACCCTGTGCTGCTCTCTGCCCACAGTCTGAAGCTGCGTGGTTGTTTCACCCCAGGAGCCACTCACAGCCCAGGACCACAGCTCAGAGCTCTGCCCTGCGGCTGGAGTGTGGTGAGCCGGAGGCAAAGGAGGAGGCCGTGGTTAAATGAATGTTAAAAAAATTCATGGGAAAAAAGAAAAAAAGCAAGCTTGTTAGGACCCAAGGAATTTCAGTGATTTCCACTCCCATACCACCCCCCCCCCACCNAAGATGCTCTTTTTCAGAACTTCTGTTTCTCCTCCTAAATTGAGGCGCTCTTTGTTTGGTAAGCCAGAGAGAGAAATTCCTTATTGAAAACATTACTTTTAGTTCCAAAAGTTAAAAAGTTAACACTTGAACTCTGCACTTTTGACATAGTGTGAGGATCTACACTCTTCTGTATCATTGCTGCACTTTTATTTCACACTTACACAGTTTCACCACGACAGAAGTAGTTAAAAAGTGAAAGAAGGTGTTTACCTACTAAACTGTAATGAGGTTTAGTAGTGTAAGCTTTGGATATATTGATCGAGAGTCAAATGTAATAAATAAATATCTCAAGTAGAGTAATTTGCATTTGAGATTTATGGGTATTATCTTGGGCAAAGCTGAATGTGTTCCTCAATTGGAATGCCACTTAAATGTTTGGGAAGGAGCAGAATCTAAATGACAATTTTCAGTCTTTAGTTTTCTAAGAATCCATAAAAATAAAAATATAAAACCATCTCAGACTGTACTTTTCATGTGTTTGAGGAATTCACTCTAAAATCTGTTAAACAAAAATCTTCTATTTTTCAGGTTTCTTATTCTGCACTACTTTGGCTATTTGCTAGTCTGAAAGGAAATAATTTCTGTTTGTAAGAGGATTGTCCATCACATCTATATACATTTTCATAAATGGAAGTTGTAGTAAAATAATTGGTATATTGGGAGAATGTGGTATTCCTATTCAAATATTATTAGATTTTTAAATACACATATAAAATATATCAGAGGATAGAGCTGAAGTGTTGGGAGTGTTTTCTTCTGGAAAAATATAGGTTATAACCTGTAGCTGTGGGGGGAATGGATGATAATTTGCTATGGAGACATCACTAACCATTGTAATTTTAATATTTCAGCTTTTTATACCTTTTTATATTATTATACACTTTATTATACACATACTTATTTACATAACTGTTCATTTGTGAGTATTTTCACACTTTTTTTTCTCAAGTCTCAGTCATTTTTGTTTGCTTGTGTCTCATAACTTTAAGTCTGGAGTGCCAGAAAGCTGTTTTGAGCATTTGGGACCTAGTTCACCAACACTTTACTCCAATTTCGGTGTCATTGCAGGGTACTTTTAGTTTGCACTATGTTACACTTTACGTTTGAATTTGAGCCAGTACTGTTACTAATGCTGAGATCTCTTCCATTCCCCTTTCCGCCCCCTGGAAAGCTTGGAACATGTGTTGAGAGTCCCCATTGTATGTTGCAGGATGGTTTCACGCCTTTGGCAGTAGCTTTGCAGCAAGGTCACGACCAGGTGGTTTCACTGCTGCTTGAAAATGATACAAAGGGAAAAGTCCGTCTTCCTGCCCTTCACATTGCTGCTCGCAAGGATGATACGAAGGCAGCGGCTCTGCTCCTGCAGAACGACCACAATGCTGATGTGGAGTCAAAGGTCAGTTGTAAAAAGAAAAAAGGTTTGATGCTACTAAGTGCTGATGACATGTGTTGCATCCAGTGAAGATCTCTCTTACTGTGAAGTATTTTGCTCCAGAGTTACACATAACTTTCTCCTATAGTGTGTGATTAAGAATAATGTTTCATTTGCTTCCTTTGCCTCTTTTTCCCCCATTCCCTTTTTGTTTAAGTCAGGGTTAATTTCTCCTGTAGAAACTTTGAAAATGGAAAATAATAAGCAGAATATTATTAGAATTATTCTCTTGGGAATGAAAGCCACGCCTGCAGTGGTGTGCTGTAGGTATTGTACAATTAAGTCATTTGATTAGTTGTTTGTGCAATTGCTACTTTAAGAACTTGGGTAAACATGTAACAATTAACATTCAAAATACTTGATCATTCAGCTTCCATTCAGTCGAGCTTCCTTGTGTGCCGATTGTGCTGTCATCTGAGCTGCCATGCCACGTAGCAATCATGAAGCTTTTTGCATCCATATCACCAGTAGTGAACTAACCGTTCATTTTTTCCCCCTCTTTGCTTCCAAATGTGTTAACCTAGATGATGGTGAATAGAACAACAGAGGTATATATAAATATATATATGCATCATCACTCCTCCATGACTTAGTGCTGCTGCATCATTTTTTCCTCCTCCTTTTTGCATCGCCTTTTGTAGGATAGATACCTGCTTTAGATTAAATGAAGTAGCATGTGCTAGAGAAGACTGTAGTTTAGATACCAGGGCTTTCTGCAGCTGAAACTAGGGTTTAAAAGTAAGAGTAAGCATTCTTGGGAACTAACTGCCGTCATAAGAGAGCCATATTATGCAAGATGGAGTTTTCAGGGATTCTCATGGAGCATGTTTATCAGATGTGTTAAGAGCTGCAGACAACCCTGTCATGTTGTGCATCCAGGTCTGATTTTAGGCTTCTGCATGACACTTACCTTGATGGTGTCAGCAAATAGAATGATCTGAGAGTGGTTTTATATCTGCAAAATTCCGAAAGCAAGGCAGTGGCAGCTAGCATGGCTTGCTAACAATTTAGAAATGCATCTAGTTCCCATAAGGTTTCATACTTTGCAGGACTGATGGAATTGCTGCATGTTTTAGCATTATTTTAAAAGGAAGTAAAACTACTTAAATATAAAATTAAGTTGCTGAAGTAATTTTATCAGTAAGGCATCTTCTAATTAGGGTGGTAACTCGTGGTGTCTGAACACAACCTAGTGTGATTGCCCGCAGTGGGAGACTGATCTTTATGGTACTAACTCTTGGAAAAAAAAAAAAAATCCATATTAATAATTTAAAATGGTCTTTGATGTTGTTTTCATTTGCATCTGCTTTGAATTTATAAAAAACAGTTAGCAAGTATCATTAAATGACTTGTATATGAACTTCTGCAAAGAATCTCTAAGAGATTTAACTTGCAAGACTGACATAATACTGACAACAACTAGATATTTCTAGTTAGAAATTAATTTCTTATAAAAGACAGATCATTGCTTTAATACTTAAATGTTTTGCTGTTGTTTTTCTGGAATAACCAAAATTTTTATGCTACTTCTGGTCTGCTAGAATAATTATGTTAATTTTTTTCCCTCCTGCATAGCAATATGATTTTATTTAGACTCTCTGAGAGTCTATAAATAAATGTCAGTGAGTGAAAACTAGTACAGAATTGGAATGGTGACTTGCAGCAGACTCCTGTTACTAGCTTTTGTCAGTGATGTGATACAAATTTTGGAGTACCAATGAGATGTAAAAAAAATAAGTAACTATTGGTTTGGTTTTGTTTTGTTTTTTCCAGAGTGGGTTCACTCCCCTCCACATAGCTGCTCACTATGGAAATATCAACGTAGCTACATTGCTGTTAAATCGGGGTGCTGCTGTGGACTTCACTGCAAGGGTAAGTGTGAAATTTTAGTTATGCTTAGTTTGCTTAATCACCACTTTTGAAACCCTTTTTCCACAAAGGTGTGGAAAGGTACATTGCTCTTGCCAGCTGAGGGGCCTGGCCTGACTGCTCTTGTTCTGTGTAAAGGGGGTTTCCCTGGGCTGCTGAACTGAACCTGAGCTCTAGTCCTCACCTTTGAAAACTTCTGTTTTAATCAAAAAGAGCTGCTATTTTCATAGTTCCAGTGTCACAAAAGGTAGGCTGGGATTCAGTGAGATGAATGCTTCCACCTGTAGCTTTAACATATGGCAGGAGTGCTGTCCCTGCTGGATGTCCTCAATATGCAGTTGTTTCCAGTGAACATGGAGTGCAGGTGCACTGGTGAATAAAGCAGCTGTGCCTTCACTGCATATGCGAGAGTCAGATGATATGTAAAGGAGATCTGAGAAACTGGAGAGGCAGAAAATGAAATGAGGTATAGAAATGGAGGGGAGTCGACAATGGGAGCTGTGAGGCAGAAGCCACAGCAGAGTGGGAGAACTAACCCTCCTGACCCTGTAAGTTGTGTACCAAAGTCACGACACAGCCCAGGGAGTGACAGGGTATTTCCTCAGATGTACGAAAAAGGATCAGGAGCCAGGAAGGAAATGGTATGGGCTTTCCTGGTGTCCCCTTGGTTCACTCTGGGCTGGGTGGGGAGCAGCTGACCAGTGGCTTCAGCTGCACCTTCTTGCCTGGGGAGTGGGTCCATCCTCCCACAGGCAGCTGGACTGCTCTGTGAGCCTGGTGCCGGCAGGGCCTCTTCTCACAGCCCGGGCCAAAGTGTGACCAAATCTGCTGTCAAGGGGTCGGGTCTGTCAGAAGACCAAAGAGGAATGTTAGAGTGAAGGAGTGTGGTCAGAGTAGGGAGGATGTGGGAACAATAAATCGTAAGCAGGAGAAGTGTGAAGGATGGAAAACAACAGAGGGAAGTTATATATAGTTGGAAGAGCAGGAAAATAAAGAAATGTATCTGGACAGGGATTCAGCAATACGAAGGGCAAGGAAAGAGATTGTGCCAGGCATGAGACCAGAGACAAAAGAAAGGCAAATGCAGAGGTAACACAAAGTTTAATGAGCCAGGATGGAGGGCTAGAGAATGGTAGGGTAGAGAGGAGGTGGGCAGAAAGCTGAGTAGGTGCCATGGGAGTATGCAAGGCTGTAACAAGGGAAAAGCAGGGAGAGTGATTAGGGACATACAGATAAATAGAAAAGGAGCTAACATTCAAAATACGTTAGTATTGGAAAATGCTGGAGCTAGAACTTCCTACTGAAGTTCTTAAAAATTTGTTTCCTCGTTAGCTTCTTCAGTAATGTCTTGGGCTGTATGAATAAGAGGATGCCTATGGAATTTCTGCTGACACACAGCCAGGAATGGTTGTCAGTACAGAAAGAGTGCAACAGAACATGGAAATGTGTTGAAATTCATAGTGGAAAACAGATCAAACCTTTGGCTAAAGAATACGTGTATTTCTCCTGTTGGTTTCTCCAGCAATCTACCAACCAAGAAGGAGGAGGACCTGTCCATATTAGCTGTTCACTGGGTGGTATGTGTGATATGGTTAAAAAAAAGGGGAGTGGGGGAAGCCCCCAAAACCAAATGAGATTTCAGGTTATTCCAACGTATTTCTGATATAGAAAAAAACAAACAAACAAACAAACAAAAACCCAACCAAAAAAACCCACCAAACAGAACAAAAAAAACCACCAAAACAAAACAAACTGAGGCTGTACAAGAATTTGGCTCACCAAACCTTACCAAAACAAAGCCAGGGCAGAGCTGTGGTAGTGGTCCCTAGGAAAATAGGGAGAGAAACTCAAGGGAGCAAGAAGCATTCAAACTGAAGGCAAGTGCTGACGTAAGAATAAATAGGCATAAACTGGCCATGAATAAATGTCTAAAAATTTAGATATTTAATATTAATTATTAATACTTAATATTATTTAATTAATAATTGATTAATCATTAATATTCAAATATAAGTGATGAGATTCTGGAGAAACCTTTCAATTAAAGTAGAAAAAGCAGAAAAATCCAACATGTATTCAAGATGATATTTATGAGGGGAATTATGTGGCATGGATAATTCAGCAGCTCCTTTTCAGAGGTTTTGATCATGTTGTGTTTATTACTTTTACAAGAGGAAAAGTACTTTACTACTACTTAGTGCATTTGCCACATAGCAAAAAGCAAATTGTAGTATTTTCTTTTACTTTAGATAGTTTGTACATCTAAAAACTTGAATGCTTGTATAATTAAGGAACATATTTAAATGTAGCGAAGTGTTTATGATAAGCATTGCAAACCCATGAAAACAATAAAATAATATTGTGTTTATTTAGCATAGAAGCTACCATTTTACTTACAGGACTTCTCACATTTAACCCCCCCCCAAAAAACCCTGAACAGTTCTTTTTCAGATATTGTGTGTGATTAGAAGGGGAGTTGGTGGAGGGTGTGATAGAGCGGGAATAGAAATTTTGAACAGAGAGAGACCCGTAATGTTTTCCTTAAACTGTAAGTAGGAGTGCAGGTGAAAAGTGTTGGTGCTGGCCACTATTTATTCAGCATAGCATCGTTCAGTGATTTATTAATGAAGATAAATCCCTAAAGCTAAAAGACACTGTTGTAAGGCATGATCCAATACCTGCTAATGCTGCTGAGAAGAGTACTAGCAGATATTGGGTCAAGCTGGTAGCTGAGTATCGAAGGTAAGGATCAACTCTCATATATCCCCCACAAATGATGTTTTCCAAATCACATTCATCACTAAATGTATTTCATGTTATTGGTGAGAGAGGGGTCCCAGGTTAGTTCCACGTGAAGCTCACAAACTAAGAGTAGATTTGGGGGTTAAGGGTTTCCGGGAAGCTTCTAACTATGCGTACTTTGCTTTCACTGGTAACGTTGACCTCTGATTTCCAAGTCCTTAAACTGACCAAATTAGAGCATTAGGGCATTTCAAACAGTTATAAGCTTTGGCATTCAGTATTTGATAGGCTCTAATCACAGGAGCAAGGAAGACAAAATGGGGTCTTGGGTCAACTCTTTCCCACTCAGAAACAAGATTAGGGATTAGCAATGCTACTACATTAGCAATTAGCAGCATTTAGTACCACTACCACTAAATATCATCTGCCTATGCTTGTTTTAATAAAATAATAAATCTTAGGCATCACCAGCTCTGTTCTGCATTAGGGGCACTCATGGAGAGCACATCCAAAGTAAGAAGGCCATCCTCCCCTCCTCTTCAAGATCGGGAAATTCCAGGTTCTCCCTCCATTAGTTGTCATCATCAGAGAGAGGCAGACTGCTCAGATAGCTGGGGAAGTGCAGATGCAATGACATCAGCCTGAAAGAGCAGTGGGCCGATGCTGTGACTCAGAGCAGTGAACGGCTTGTTTGTGCTTGTGATAGCTGGGTGGGGGCATCCGCAGAGCACATCTCTACTGTATGGTGGTTGCAAATCTGGATAAAGTAGCTATGACAGAAGGAATCGTAGCATAGATAACAGTAATATGGAGTTGAATTTTGTTCTTTAGTGCTTATCAGACTGCGGGTAATGAAAGCACTTCACGGAAAGATGAGTTAGATTCTGGTATAGCAGTGAATTTGTAGACAAACAGAGCACCAGCGTGAGTGCGAAGTACAGTTATCAGCACCAAATAACAGAGCCCTTGCTTGATCCTCGATTACCCAAATTGCAAAAGAGGTAGAGGTACCTACTAGAAAGGGTACTAAAAATGACCCACAGGTACAGCCTGCCCGCTGGCACCTCGTTGCCTCTTGTTTTAATTTCTGTAAACAATAGCCACGATATGCTGTCTCCCATCTGGAGGAAAGGCCCTTGTTTGAGTTGTTGACAATCTAAGACAAGCAACAGAGCAAAGGTATGGAAGGGCTGTAACCCAACTAAAATCATACTGTGTGTATGTACTGTAGCTTTCAGAAGTACAAAGAGCGAACTGTAGGATGGGGGTGTCAAATGCACTTTGTGCTTTTGCAAGCCACCAACCATTTTTCCTTTGTTCCTGTTAAATAAATATGAACCAACACTACTCGTCTGCTCTTAATTTATGTTTAAACTATTTAGGCAAGTATCAATTCTGGGGAGAGATTTGAACAAGAGCAGAGGATTATGGTAACAGAAGATGCTTGTGTGGAGGAGGCAACATGAAGACAAATGTGTGAGGGCAGGATAAATAGCCAGCTCCCACCATTGGTGTAGTGAAGGTGGGGAAGGGTGGAGAAAATGTGAATGGACATGTAGGATGAAGGCAGAGCTCTGAGCCTTAAGGACTGTCGTGGTTTAGCCCCAGTCGGCAACTAAGCACCACGCAGCCGCTCGCTCACCCTCCCCGCCCCGGTGGGATGGGGGGAGAGAATCGGAAGGGCAAGAGTAAGAAAACCCACGGGTTGAGATAAGAACAGTTTAATAATTGAAATAAAATAATAATAATAATAATAATAGTAATAATAATGATAATAATAATAACAATAATAATTGTAATGAAAAGGAGAACGAGAGAGACAAACAAAACCCAGGGAAAAGAAAAGGAGTGATGCAACCGCTCACCACCCGCTGACCGACACCCAGCCAGTCCCCGAGCAGCGATCGCTGCCCCCCGGCTAACTCCCCTCGGTTTATATACTGAGCATGACGTCATATGGTATGGAATAGCCCTTTGGTCAATTTGGATCAACTATCTTGGGCTGTGCCCCCTCCCAACTTCTTGTGCACCTGGCAGAGCATGGGAAGCTGAAAAAGAAAGTCCTTGACTAGCCTAAGCATTACTTAGCAACAACTAAAACATCAGTGTGTTATCAGCATTCTTCTCATACTAAATCCAAAACACAGCACTATGCCAGCTACTAAGAAGAAAAGTAACTCTAACCCAGCTGAAACCAGGACAAGGACAAGGGCAAGTGTGGAAAAGAGGAGCTGGTGAAAGGATGTAAGAATAAGGAGGGCAGACCTGTGGCAAAGGACATCTCTTCAGCTGCTGTGTTTTCGGTGCGTTTCTGAGAGGCCCGAGGGAAGAAAGAGGTTCCAGCAATGAAGGCAGGGAAAGACATGAGCTTGATGATGGCTCTTCATGTGCGGGCAGGAGGTGAGCAGTGGTGCTGTACTGTAAGTAAATGATGTCCCCAGTGATATGTAGTAGCAGCTGCTCCCCTCACCCCTGCCAGTATACACCTGCCTGCCTCTCAGCTGTCATATACTCCCTTGTTCCCTTTTTTCACTGCATCTAAGAAAAATAGGCATAGCTCCAGGAGCTCTTACGGGTGTTACAGTGCCTGCCAGCCTGTGTACCTGCTGACTGTAGAGGCTTGGGAGGGTTGGAAATGTACCTGCTTTTGGTTTGCGCTCTTCCACCTCAGCGAATGATTTCATGTCAGCTCTTCCGTTGAACTGCATTAGCACTTCTGGGTCTGTGCCTTCTTCTCTAGCCTTGCTGCAAGTGCAGGGAAGATGGCACAACATCTTCCACAGTTCCCTGTGGGATGGATGGAGATGATTTCAGTAAATCAGCTGGTGATGCCCCTGATTCTACCTATTTACAAGCAGGCAGCTCCAAGAACCTTCATAACCTCAGTCCAAGTGAAACAGGATCTCCTTATTGGGCTGGATGTTTGCTATTTTGTAATGAAGGAAAAATACTCATTCCAAATTCTTGGGCTGAAACTCAGCAATAAACCTGTCACAATTACTGGCAGGGTATGCATTGTAGAAGTAACAGGCTTTTTATGTCTATTCATCATCCTTTTTCTGTAGTACATTTTCAGGTGTGTGGCTATGCTTCTCTGAAACCCTTCAAAGCTAAAGAAATCCCTTCATTGCATCACCATATTTCTCTCTTGCTTAACTGGAAGGCAATCACATATGGGCTAAACAAGTGGAGGAAGAGAATAAAGGGTAACTGAGAGTGAAGTCAGTCTTCTTAGCCAGATTAACACCTAAGTGCAGTCACTGCCTGGGCTTTGGAGGATTGCAACAATTGCAGGCACCATTCTTTTAGCTGGCAATGGCACCTGACGTTGGAGAGCTGCAGATAAATCCTAGTTACAACCTGAAAGAATGCCAAAGACCTTTAAGTCAATCTATTTTATCAAATTTTGCAACATGAAAAAGTAATTTCTGTTATTTTAAGAAAAATATTGTTCATCATCCACTTGTGCCTTTGAATCAAACTGTATCTGGTGTGTTAACTAGGGTTTTAATAATTTTGATCTCTACTTCCTGTCTTCTGGAACTACCAACCTAGTGATTAGTATGGAGAAGTGAAATCCACGAAGTGGGCTCTCCTGGTCCAGACTTTTAATTCAGGAGATCTGTTGTTAGCATACAGTGACCATATGCGTAGTGAAAACTGCTGTGCTCCCGTCCTAGCTGCTGCTTCTGGAGGTGGGTGCTGTTGTAGGGGCTTCATGCCATGGGCTTGACTTTCTTTACCAGAATCAGGTCATCTTCAGCATGAGGGTGGGTGGGGTGCTGGAGAAAAATGACAGGTCACAGAGGGATTTCTTCTTCTTTATCTCTACTGCTCCCTTCAAATTTGCTATAGACTGACTTGCACTTTGATATCTAGGACCTGGAAATGTGTATCCAGATACATGCTAAAGCAAGTAACAGCACTGGAAGGAATGTGGCACCAATTTCTTTAGCAGTCTGATTATAGCTGTGGTATCCTGTGCAAGAAAGCTCTTCTGATATAAAGCAGACCCCTGCAGAGTGCCCGCCCTTTCCCCTTCAGGCCTTGCTCGGGTATCCCCAGGAGCAGTGCGTAGGGAGGGCAGGCAGTTTTATCTGCTGCAATTCCCAGCCAGCTGCGATGGAGATGTGTGTCCAGACTGCCGTGTGCTAATTCAGCAATAAGAAAGTGCAAATCAGCATTTCTCCAAGGCTGCTATGCAGACCAGGGAGGCGACGAAGGTGCTTTGAATAAACTGTATTTTCTGGGAATAATAGTGAGGAAAAAGTTATGTTTTGGGGGTTCACAGAGTCTTCAGATATCATTCTTCTGTCTGAGATTATCTTCCGGTGGAAAGATCTGTCTAGCCCAGGTAAGGAAATGCCTCTGAAGCTCCACCTGTCTCTGAGGAGCACAGTGGTTAGAACAGAAGAAAGAAATTGTTCTCTGCAGCTTCCAGAGCAACAGCTGAAATAAACCTCTGTGACCCCCCCATCCACTCTGGATTGCAGCAAGTCAGAAGATTCGGGTAGCAAGGGAATCCTCTACAGGAAGATGACCTCTGCCCATATCTTTCTTGCCAAAGCAAACAAGAGGTAGTCACTGTCCCATAAAACTGCATCCAACCCTGCGAACAGCCTTCCTGATACACAGCACTCCTTATTCTAGAGGAGATCTCGGTTCCTCTGGGAGTCGGCTTTGCCTGAAGAAAGTTTGCTTACTGAAAGCTTGAGAAGGATTTGGTGATTTTGAGAGGGTGGTGTGAGGACAACATGCATTAATGATGACCCTGAGGCTGAGGAGCAGAACACCATTAGCCCATCAAAAAAAGCAGGCAATATGTAAGTGACAGTAACATAAGAGAAAAACATCTTTTTATTTCCCTAGTGGTAGTTTGCCATAACAGCTCCTTGCTGTACTCTTCCTTCTTTTCTTCTAGGATTCATTTTATACATCTCAAGCCTAAAGAAAGAAAAGTATATAAGCATTCAAGAACTAAATTAGCACAATATAAGGCTTTTATTAAGTAGAGTAGAAAAAAAAGCTGAAAAATTATGCACTGTTGTAAGGTTTTCTGGAAAGCATCTGATTGTGTGTTTGTGTTTGTACCTATAATTTCTTTAATTTCTGAAAGTCCTGTACAAGTCTCAGTGAACCCCGTAACTGCTACCAGAATATAAGACTTTTCTCTGCAGGGGTTCTGCTGTGTTGTAGCTCCAGTTCTAAATTGCAGAAAAAATACAGAAGGAGGGAATATTGAGTGTTTTCATATACAACATGTTGATGCAGCTGCATAGTTGCATATGACAATCTTCCCATACCTTCAGGAACTGCTAATAGTAGTAACATCCATGCAGTATTGTTGATGACAATTCCAGTATATGAGAACCACCAACCAACATTATGCTCTTTCCTTAAGAACCCCTAATGATGGAGGGATTTTCCAGACTGTACAGGAAATTTCTGCTTTAGTAGTCTGGCTATTTTCAGATTCTGTTTTATTCACACGTTCTTTGTCAATATTAAGCTCTTCCCAGAGTCTGCTCTCACTTGAGAACTGAGAAAGACAATCTTACTAAATTCCAAATTAATCTGAACATTTTGGTAAGAAACTGTGGGGTTTTTTTAAAAATCAAAGCTAAAAAAGTCAAATTTTTGAGATTAAAACTACACTGAGAGGCTGGGAGGAGTGCTCAGAGGTGGAGGTAAGATCCCTCGTTGGTATCAAGGAGAAATATCAAGTCCCTATGATGCTGGCAATGGGTCTTCACAGTCCGTACATGATCTGCCAGTCAATCAAAATTTAAAACAATGCAGCACATGACCAGGAAAGGTTTACCCTTTTTTGGTGTGCTTTTTTTTAAAAACTACACTTGAGCCCAATATGATACAGTAAGTGCAAACATTTACTTTTCTTGTTTATTATTAGCATCCTTATGCTCATAAACTCAGACTCTCTGATGGGAGAAAGAGGCAATCCCATAGGACAACATATCATACCAGAAACCAGGGGGAATTCTTCATTTTCTAAATGCATTAAAATAAAACTACAAGATGTACCATGTTTGCATTCTGTCAATTTTAAGTTTTTCTCTACGTTTTTCTGACTTCCTAACCATTTGTGTTGCTAATTTGTAATAGTATGGAGTAATTCTGACTACCATGGTGAACTGTGATGGATAATGCCATGTGTCAGAGGGAAGCTGATCTCATTTCAGATGGGGAATGTAGGTGGCTTATTGCTCAGCACAGCATAACTCAAAGTTTTTTTTAATTTTCTTGTGAAGCTGTAGATAGAGAGATGCAGCTGAAAGGGCTTAGTGCTTTCTCCGATCAGGCACAAGCAAAAGGCACTGAATGGAAAAGCAGGTCACTCTTCATCCATCGTATTGGAGAAGAGAAGGCTGCGGGGAGACCTTATTGTGGCCTTTCAGTACTTAAAGGGGGCCTATAGGAAAGATGGGGACAGCCTTTTTAGTAAGGCCTGTTGTGACAGGACAAGGGGTAATGGTTTTAAACGAAAGGAGGGGAAATTTAGGCTAGATATAAGGAAGAAATTTTTTACAATGAGGGTGGTGAAGCACTGGAACAGGTTGCCCAGAGAGGTAGTGGAGGCCCCATCCCTGGAAACATTCAAGGTCAGGTTGGACGGGGCTCTGAGCAACCCGATCTAGTTGAAGATGTCCCTGCTCACTGCAGGGGGGTTGGACTAGATGACCTCTAAAGGTCCCTTCCAACCCAAAGCATTCTGTAATTCTGTATTTCTGGATGTTGTGAGACTCTGAAGGAAGGCACAGGCCCTTTGTGGGAGGGTGGTGGCTGCAGCAGGCAATGGATAGAGATAAAGGGAAAACAGCCATCCACAATGTTGTGAGGTATGGAAAATAATTGCATGCATCTAATCTGTCACACTTAGAGCTACGTACAGTTTCAGAGTACTTCAAATCACATACCCCAGGAAATCTGCCAAGGAGGAGAGGAAAGGCTATGTGCTAGTTCATAATCCTATGAGCATTTATTGCATAGTTTTAGTTTGCTATTCTCAGAAGTTATGTTTCATATTCCCTGCAGAATTTGTTAACTCTCATGTTGAATAGCAAGTTAGATCTCAGTGTCGAGGGGTCTACCTGAGACATTATCCAGCATTTGATATTTCAACAGCGAGGGCAAGAAGCAGTCTAACAGACATTCTAGATCTGAACCACATCTTTTAATGGCAACTTTTTGAAGGCATTTCAGCTTTATATCTGCAGGAAAACATCTTCAAAATTTTCCTGATTTACTATTCTATCTTAAGAACAAAGGGAGAAATTTATAGAAGATCAAACAGATAAAAATAGACTGAAAAGACAGCAGATGCTGTTGATTTACTGAAGAATTCAGAACCTTACATTTGGTGGCTATATTGTTTGCTGATACCACAGTTTTAGTGTTAATAACCTACACCCAAGCTGCACATATTATGAAGCTTTTTTTATCTCTAGTTTCTCGTGACAAGTACAAATAACTTGATTTTGAGTTGCTTGCTTTACATTTTGTCATCAGAAACATTACTGAAGATGTCTGAGGTTTATTCACTTCTCAGTTCACTTTCTTAATTGTCAGATGAGAGATGGGAAGGGGCCATATGCGTGATGCATCTAGGTATAATTCTTTAAGCCTTGACACAACACATAGTATTGACCAAAGACAAGTTGCTTGCCCTAAACTTCATTGTGCAATTATTCAAGCATCACATGATGCATCTCTTCATCTGTTCATGAGCCTGAACTCTCAGCCAGCACAATTATTACTTCATATTGTTCTCTACCAGTAAAAGCTCAAATAGCTAAATGGCAAAATTAAATTCTGCATAGAGACCTGCTCCCTCTCTTTTTTCCCCTTAATTTCCCCACAGTGTTTCCCAGAGCTCTTAGGGCTGAATAAGGCTAGACATGTTTTTTCTTCTTTGTCTCTTAATTATTTTTATGAACTGTCCGAATAGGTTAGTAGAGTACGACAAAAACTGCATCCTCCTTTCCAGAGAGTGAGTGCTGCAGTGCTCTCTTCCCAGGAAAGAGGAGCTGAGTTTGATCATCCATAAGGACACATATTTCACTGGGCATGTAGGGTTTCATTTGCTTGATTCCTCCTGCTCAATTCTTTATTTCAGGGTAGCTGTCTGTAACTTGTTTTCCTATCAAACTGTGTCTGAAGTGATCACATTCTTTATCCATCCATCTCTTCCTAATGTGAACTTGCTGCCGATTTTCAACCAAATGTAACTCAAGCTTTCAAGGTCCTAGAGACATTAAATTTATATATTTTTCATAAAGACAGGTGATCAAATGGAGGAAAGATGGACTGCTAGCTGTCCAGCTTGCAGAAGTGAGCTCAGTCCTCCTTAGGTGCTGGAGAATTTCCCCACATTCCCAGCCAGTGTGCTTGCCCCCTGTCAGAAGCTGAGAGACAACTGCACAAGGAACAGGTTGTGATAGTTTCAGTACTAACCAGAAATATGAAGGTCATTTGAACAGGACTCCTTTTTGGCCATGAAAATGGACTTTTTTTTTTCTGCTTGTTGCAAACAAACAGTGTCGCCTAAACCTTAACTACTAAGTGGAAGTCACATCGTTTGAAGCTGAGGCATGTATCTGCCAGTGCTCATTCATCTACTCTAGAATCAACTCTCCTTCATTTAAGGCAACAGGAGCTTTGAAAAATTGGACTGGCAAAGAATTAGATCCAAAGTGCATGTTCTTATGTGATTATACCCTCCCCTGTGCTGCACTAGACTGATTTAGATTGGTGTCAAGATGACTGAGAACCAGACTTCTAATAGGTATTTGTCCTACCTTTTGTAATGCTGTCCCTTCCTCTTCCATTTCTTCGTTGACGCTTAGGAAAATAATTTCTTCTAGTCTGTGTATGATACAGTAGATTATTAATAGTAATGTATTAACAGGGCACTAAGGTCTATTAGAGTGAGTTAACCTCTTTGCCCATCAGCCCCAGCAAGTAGAAAAAGGTGGTACTTCAGTCTAAATTACCTGCAGTACCCTTTACTTGAAGACATGAAAGTTATTTCCTTTATTGTTTTTTCTCAGGAAAGTAGAATTCATCTCTCTTTCTCCCTCTGACCTCGGTAACATCTTTCCTCCTGGGAAGAGAGGAAAAGCAGAAAGTATCTCCTCATAGTTGTGTTTTCCCTCTTTTTTCTGCCCGCTTTGTGGCTGATCCAGTAATATACTGACCCCGTATTATATCCAGTGTCAACTCCCAGTCAAATAGAATTCTTTTTTCAAAACCAACTCACAAATTGCAAGTTAAGCAATCACACAGCTTTACGTCCCTGGGAGGACTAGGTATAGCATACTTTTTGTTAAATGTGTTAAGCATCATCTTTGTTTTACTTTGGTTTTTTAAAGAAACGAGAAACCACCCTGGAATAGTAGTCGCTTTGATGCTCTAATGATCATTAATATTGGAGAAAGAAGCTCTGTCATTTCATCTTGCTAAAATGTATTTTATCTCTCTGATAATACTAATTAGTACTTTCTAGTAGCTGTGCATTAGCTTCATAGTGAAATTGTGTGTAAATGAAAATGTAGCATACTGGCTTAGGTACTCAGCGTTATTATTAAGCTGTGAGTCAGCTTGTCACATCTGAGAGGGGATCTTTTTTCAGTGCCGGTTTTCTATCACTCCACTCACCTGCAGTTTTGAGGAAGCACTATTAAACGGTCTGCTGGCCAGGCAAGATACTTGTGCTGCTCTCCAGCTATGCAAGGCAATGGGTGCCTTTCTGATTCAGTCAGCCATAGGACACACGCTCACTAAAATTTGCCGCTTTCTGCTCAGTCACAGGGAAGCTGGTTTTATGCAGCCAGCTGTTTGCACTGCCCCTGAATACACAGAAATGTGTTCTTTAAAATTCTATTTGTCTTCATACAGTAGCTGCATGCTCTATTTAAATCCTTTTATTTTTACTTGGCTCCATATGAGCAAATACATACAGGATGTGGCCTTCATACACCATAAGATAAAGGATTCATCAGAGCGTGAAGAAACATCCTAGCTACATCTTGTTAAAAAAGTGTGTTTGTGTGCGCAGGCATTGGTTATGTAACTGTCCCCGATGCGCAGCATCGCTGCACGCTGCTGGCCTGCCAGGAGCCGCTTAGGGAGGCATGTACACCTATTTACAGTCTCACTTGAAGTGCAGTATCACGTTGATTAGAGGAACAAATTCAGTAGACAAAATTAGTGATGTAACTGAAACAAAGGTGCTTGCGAGGCTTTCAGAGTTTGCTGATAATGTTCAGAAATAAATAGCGCTGGCATCTTGTTGCTTTTGAATTAGACCTACAGATGGAATGGTTTTATTTCTTTTCTGTGGCTCCTACAAGGCCAACGAAGTTGTGAGGTATGAGTCCTTATCATTACATGCTCAGAAACAACCATAGCTGAATTAAATTGCTAGGGTTTAGTCAGTAAAATGGCATAAATTTAACTCTTATACAAAAGCCGAGAACTGAGGCACAATCATAACTTCTTGTAACTCCAACCACAAGTTGAATGTTTGTCTTCATAATATATATGTCGAGGTGGCAGGCCAGTAATTCACATATGTGGATAAACACAGCTTCCCTTTGCTTTCCTGCTCCCAGGGAAACAAAACTGTGTTATGCTTTAGCAAATTGGGCATAATTCATTCTGTGAGCAAACTGATCATGAAGTTCATGAAAGATAGATATATGGATATTTACTTTCATGATTGTTTTTTTTTTTCTTTCACAGAATGATATCACGCCATTACATGTTGCATCGAAGAGGGGAAATGCAAATATGGTCAAACTCCTACTTGATCGAGGAGCTAAAATTGATGCCAAAACAAGGGTAAGCTTAAATGTGAATGCTGTGAGTGACTGTGTGGAATTCTTGCCTCTGACCTGTCAGTTGCTGTACAGCTTAAATCATTCATCTTCCTGGCAGGCTACCATAGCTGCACTGCATTTCTTTTTTATAAAATGGTTGCAGTAGGATGCTAACAGTTTACATATCTGAAAGCAGTGTGTGAAACACCATGTATGGCAAACCTCAGAACCAACAACTTTCCGTGTTCTCTGTAGAGCATTTAATTAGGAGCTGCTTCTAGCTACTTGGGGGTAGAGGTGAATGTGCAGGAATATACTAAAAGAAAAGAATTCAATTCAGATATTTCAGAATTTGAATGCTAAAAGAGTAACTTTGAACTGCAGTGTGTGTTTGCCTTTCATTATCCACAGGGCAGTGTCACAGAGCACGATGTTGCTGATGAGTCTCATGCATCTCGGCCTCTTTCTGACATGGTGCTTAGCTGCTGGGTTGGATTTGTCAGCAAATGTGCCAGGCGTAGTGACAGTTTCCATCAGGTCGATGCCTGACTCAAGTTGCTGACTGACTTAAAAGCTCAATGCATATGGTTATATCTAAGTGCTTGTAGTTAAAACCCAATCAAACCAGTTTAGGGATATTTTATTTACTTACACAGTGGCAAAAAGAGAAGGAAAAAGTTCAAATGTTTGGAAGTAAACCTAGAACTAGTGCTGCTGTGGGTTGTCATGGCAGTCTTTGCAACACGCTCCTGTGCATGTGAGGTAACCTTCAGGAGCTGTGCCCGTAACTTTTTGACAATTGTAATTTTCTTGAAATATTAGCTTATCTCACCTATCCATCTTCCATTTTTAATTATTCTGTATAATTTCCACCAGAATCATTCTAAACAAAACAAAGGTATAACCTAAGAATCTTTTTTTCTGCAGTTATTACTGTATCCACAGGTTTCTGTTCGGTTTTCCAATGTTTCAGCAGTCTCAGATTTCCTGCAGTGCTTGTTGAGGCACATTTGTGTTTTTTATTCCTGTAGCAAATTCAGAAACTAGGTCAATTTATTTTCTCATCTCTTCATTCTCTCCACATGTTTTTCTTTAGTTCTTCCATTTTACCTTTAGAAGTCACTCATTGCAGCCCAAAAGGCCAACCATATCCTGGGCTGCATCAAAAGAAGCGTGGCCAGCAGGTCGAGGGAGGTGATTCTGCCCCTCTACTCGGCTCTGGTGAGACCCCACCTGGAGTACTGCGTCCAGCTCTGGAGCCCTCAGCACAAGAAGGACATGGACCTGTTGGAGGGGTCCAGAAGAGGGCCAGAAAAATGATCCGAGGGCTGGAGCACCTCTCCTACGAGGACAGGCTGAGAGAGTTGGGGTTGTTCAGCCTGGAGAAGAGAAGGCTGCGGGGAGACCTTATTGCGGCCTTTCAGTACTTAAAGGGGGCCTATAGGAAAGATGGGGAGAGTCTTTTTAGTAGGGCCTGTTGTGACAGGACAAGGGGTAATGGTTTTAAACGAAAGGAGGGGAAATTTAGGCTAGATATAAGGAAGAAATTTTTTACAATGAGGGTGGTGAAGCACTGGCACAGGTTGCCCACAGAGGTGGTGGAGGCCCCCTCCCTAGAAACCTTTAAGGTCAGGTTGGACGGGGCTCTGAGCAACCTGATCTAGTTGAAGATGTCCCTGCTCACTGTAGGGGGGTTGGACTAGATGACCTCTAAAGGTCCCTTCCAACCCAAAGCATTCTATGATTCTATGATTATTTCTTTGTAAAATGTTTCTATTTTTTCTAACTGGGGAATATGGAAGAGGTGACTTTTCATGGATAACGTGAACAGTGTGTATAATTTCTGGACTAAAATACCAGCCTCCTACATGGTACATGGGGGCCGCCAGGCTGAGAGGCGTGGGCCTACCATGTGGTGGGAAGGGCCACATTTTGGTGACGTGACAGATGTGCATTTGGTCAGAACAGGGAGAAAGGGACGTGGCAAGGGACTATTTGCTTCCTCTTTGCAAGCATTTATATGGCCCACAGCAGCCAAAACATTGGGGACCACTACTTTAAATAGTTGGAGTCCAGCTTGTTCTTTTCTTTTAGTTATCAAGATTCGTGATCTGTTTCATTTTCTGTATCACAGGCCCCAGGGTCAGACATTAGGATAATTTATGCAACTAAAAATACAGGCTGGGACGGAAACAGGATCCAGGAAGAGGGCAGAAGCATTAACAGCTCCTGAGTCTGGCAGAGCTTCCCTGTGAGGCAAAAGGCAATGGATGAGTGTGGTTCACGAAGTGGCGATTTGTTTTTTCTGGCTTCCTCCAGAGACTGCCTGTTTCCCCAAACGCCCATCCTCTCCGTAAATCAGAAGGGATTTGCATAACTTCTCCTGCTTGTGCTGTATGTGTGTCACTCATCGCTGCACTTCTCTGGCATTACCAGAGGCATCATTTTCTGGCAGTTAGTGACTAAGTGGAAGTTTTGCTCCCAGCAGCACTGACTCATCCTGGCAAGGGTTTACCAGCCTGTGGTCCGGGCGGCATGTGCCTCTGCCGAGGAGACTCACTGAACCGAGCAGACAGCTGCATGATCGAGGAAAGGGAAGAGCATTGCTGGAGTAGATCAGGAAGGATTTACAAATCAATAGGAGAAGCAATAGAAGGCTGAGAGTAATGTGGTGCTAGATGAAAAAAGGACATTGTTTCAGGAATTTCTGCCTAGTTCTCATATTCGATAGCAAAGACTAATTACTGTGAGCTGTTATAACACATATTCCTGCTAAACCTGTCTTGTTATTACTACCTGACCCAATGTTGTTTTCCAAGGCAGAACAATTGAGGTATGTCAACTTTGCAGTCATTTCATTTTTTTTAAGCACTATTCTTTTTTTAACATCCCAGACATAGAATGGCCCTAGAAAAATACAGGATGACAAAAGCTTCAGTCCTATCCTTTTGCAACAGCATCACCACTACTGAATGTATTGAAAGGCAAAGAGCAGCCAAGGCTGTCTTTTCGGATACATGTATCAAGTCGTGCCTATCAGCTGGATGCCCAGTCAGAGCCCAGCCTTGTGGTGTTCTGCGAGGGGCAGGTGCGGGTGCTGAATGCACACACAACTTGATAAACAGATGGGATTTGCATGTGAGAGTAAGTGAGGCTTCTATTACCAGATTTATAAATGTGAGACCTTGCTTTTTTGTGTGATTTTTTTTTTTTTTTTTTAAAGACGTTTCAAAGAGATGAGCAGAATTTTTGTGGACAAGAGATGAGCAGAATTTTTTTTTGTTTTATTAAAATAGTTTTTGTCTTGGACACCATGATATTATTTAATGCAAATGTTGGTTATGGAACACAAAATACCTCCTTAAAGGTGAATGACAAAGGTTCTGGACCAATATGAAAGGACAAAAATTCTTGAAAATTGCTTGTTTCTTTTGCTCAGAGGCAGACATTCCTAGGCTTTTGTTTCTCCTTTATCAGGTCTGTAATTCATGTTTACGTGAGTATGCAGAAGATACTGTTTTGTGTTGTTGACCAAATACTAACAGGGCCAGGATTCGCTACTCTGATTCTTAGATGGGACAGATTTAGCTATTCAGCTCTCCTTTTGTGATCTGTTCCTGCAATCCATTCTCTGTATGGGGTACCAGAAATATGCTCCATGTAATGTCTATTTTTATTTTTCACAAACGTACTCATTTTATAGATAAATTCACATAAAGTCTTTCCAGAGCATTATTCCTTTATTTTATTCCATTAAATAAGTTGGGGTAATGATTTCTTTTCCTTAGTCATTTCCATGAGCGTTTGTGTTTGCTGCTGGCAGATGGTCCTGGAAACTGCAGTGCTGAAGTACTGCACAAAAGGTTAATGTGAAGGGCTAAATCCTTATCCTGTTTAAATTATTGTAAAAGTCATTCATGGGCTCCCAATTTCTCAATATTCATTAAGACCAGGACGTGATGAGCACCATAAATATTGTTGCACCCCTGCAAACTGTAGTTAGGAGTTAATGTAACGTGTGAGCATATGAGGTTATTTCCAAAAATGATCTTACAACTATGTTGAGGCTCAGCCATCTTTTTTTTTTTTCCTTTTAGTTCATGCTTATGTTGCATTGTTTATTTTAACCAGCTGTTTATCTTCTCTCTGTCCTTTTTTTGTGCGAGATGTCTAGCAGCTGGTACTTGAGGCTTTGTACTGAATTCTTAAGGGTACTCCTCAAAAAACTATGTGCTGCTTTTGTCCATCCAGGGCAGCTTTTATCATTCAGGTTTTTAACTAATGTTCTAAGGAAAGACCTATTAATGCCTCATGTAACATGTTTACTGAATGTTGCCCTAATTATTTTTTTCTCTGTCTTGCAGAAAAGACTTTAAAAAATAAAGTTTAATTAGAGAGGTTGATTAAATTAGCTTGATTTGCTTTGGCTGTCTAATACTGTATATGCCAAAGTGAATTTGTGTCTGAAACAGGCAGAAAGCATTTTTTAGCCTGGATTAACAATAAGTGTTTATAATCTTAATTCTACTGATTTTGCAGCTAAATAACAGGCCAGCACTCTTATCTGCATGAAAACATGTGGGATATGCTCTTTTAAGATGCATCAGATCATACATAAGCTGCTCCAGAAAAGCCACATGTGGTAAGATATAAAATAACTACAAGAATAACACTGACTTGGCACTATAAGTGCATTTCACGCATCTAGGAAGAGCAAACCTCATTTGTTGTCCTATTGTACAGAAGGGGCAGTTTGCAATAGTGCCAGTGAAGTGAAGAATTCGGCAGACTTGGAGCATGAGATAGAGAGTCCTGCTAGGCTGAAGCACATGTACAGAGGCTCACCAAGCAGCGATGGGGATGATAAACCCTGGAGGCAGCAGTAATTGCTCCCCTGGGGGAAGCATGCCTTCTACCTCCACCTCAGGGGAGTGGAGTGCCTGGCACACTCCTGCCGAGGCCAGGGACAGGCTCTGGGATTTGGCTTAAAGTCTGACAAGCTCTTGCTGAATATTTACATCAGAGTAAAGTTTTTACTGGGTGTTGTGCTTAATTTCATCACTCATAGACTGGGTTAGAAGCTGCTGCTCACTGATGTGAGAGTTGTGTTACTGAGGCTGCCGTGGATTTGAGGTGCAGCCCAGAGGATCCCATTGTGCCAGGGAAATCCTGGGTGGGCATTGACAGGGAAGGGGTAGCTGGGGAGCACAGGGAGGTTGGTTCATGCTTACTCATGCTACTCAGGGGTCTCTTAGAGCCACATGTGGTGGCAGGAAAACACACTGCAGCAGGGAGGCTCAACTGCCTGCTCCGTCATCTGCTAACCTCAAGCCAGTTGTGACCCCAGTGTAACAAGATCAGGGAGATACACAGGTATCTGAGTCTCAACAGGGATCAGAAATAGTGCTTAGATCTCATTTATTTGGGGAGGGTGGGGGGGTGGTGGTGTTGAAATAAAAGCTAAAGAAAGAACAGCAGCCCCAGAGATGGGTGTGCAATGCTTATGGGAAGCTTGTGCCTAGGAGAACTCCTCCTATTGTCCTCCTGGCTTTGCTGGAGCTGCTCTCAGGCTCTCTGGAGGGATAGATAATACAGATGATATGATTTATCATGTCAGCACATACTTAGAGAGTCCTTAATCTGCAGATTATTGTCATAATCGTTTGTAATGGTTTTTCTGAGCCATTGCAGACTATCATATTAAAGCAAGTTTGCTTCCTAATACATGTAATATATTTTACGCTTCACATAGTATAGTCTATATGAACAGTAAATAAGCAACTAGAAAATCTCCTGGCAAAATCAGTGAATTCTTGCTGAGTTCAGAGCAGTCTCTTTCAATCTCAGATTCTCTTTTTTTAAACAAAATCTTCCTGTGATCTGTGTTTCAGATTGCCTCTACGCATTTCTTTGACTTTTAGTGCCATATAGCAATTAACCAAGCCAGGTGAATAGACGGCGTCTTTTCAGAGTACAAAAAAAGATCTCTGCAGCTAAATGAGCTGTCTTCAAGTGTATTTGCTCTTTACAGTGGGGATCCTGACATCATCTTAACAATAGCTACAGATCAGCTGTCCCAACAAGCACCTACATTACACTGTAATGTTGTGTCATGCCATGTGATGCATCTGGTGGTGGTGACTGCTGTGTGGACGAGAATGAGCTCTAGCTGGCGAAGCATGACTGCCTGCTGCCTGCTGTGCCACAGGAACCTCGTCAGCCATAGGCACAAGCTGGGCAGGCCCAGGTGGCGTGAGAGGGTTGGGGCACTGTGCTCTGGGGAGCACTGAAGTAGTTTTTAAGGGTCTAGTCTAGCACATGAAAATGATCAAATGTGTCTCATTCTCTGTGAGCTTGGTATGTACTACCCATGGTACATTGTGAAATGAGTTGGAGGGCATAAAATCTGGAAAATATTCCCTAACTTAGTTTTGTGCCTGATCTCCTTGGGTATCTTTCTTTGATGTGCCTGGAGAATATGATAATTATAGGAAGTCAAAAGAATGAACAATCTAATGTACATGATCTTCAGCTGCTGCCTACAGGTCTCTAGTTACCTAGTCTTGCTGCTTTTTACTTTCTTTCCTGTACACGTTTTTTTATGGGGGTGGTATTTTTAAATTAGTTGTTTGCATTCTGCTCAGTACTTGGTATGCCCTTGCCTGTGGAAACTACTGGTATGGGAAACATGCATTACCTTTTTTAAACACTTGTTGTGAAGGTACAGCAAAACATTTGCAACTCGGCTGGTAAATGTACCTCATGGGTTTTGGTATCTTTTTTCTTTGTCTGGACTTACATATTTTGAGCAATACATCTTTATTTTGTGTAGTATCATTTTAACAAGATGCCCTTCCCTGTACTTCATGGGCTGAAATAACAGGAAGAAGCAGAAATTACAATAGCATCAGCTCCAGAGATGCCAGTAAGAATGTAGTGGGCCAAACTGTGTTCATCTTGCATGAACAAATGACTCCCTGAGTCCTGATCAAGTTAAGTCTGAACCAAAATCTTTTCTTCCTTTACATCAAAAACATATGCCTTACTTTAAGTGGAGGAACATGCACAATGAGAACCATACAAGTTTTAAATGAGACTAGCAGAAAAAGTTAATCACAACAATTTCTGTCTGCTATCTTTCATAGGCTTATTAGGAGAGGGCGAGAAAGTAGAAACAGGAGAGTGTAAGGCTCTGAATCACTACCTCCCTCTCCCTGGCTGCCCTCTACACTTTGCAAGCCTTAAGCTGATGTTCTCGTACAGTGCAACGGTTTAGGGATTATCAAGAAAGAATATTGTAATTATGCATGGAAAAATATGTCTAAGGAGGTATCTTAATAGTACTTGCTACCATACAGAGACAGAAAGAGAGGGAGCGCATGTGCATGAATTAGCAAGCATAGAATGTGTGAGAAGGAATTTTACATAACCCTTTTTATAAAAATGATGTGACATACGTATTTTAGACAATACAACATATGTGTTTTTAAGAGTGCCGGAAGACACTGGAAAAAGGCCCCTTCCTTTATGACTTGTATTTGGAAAACTAATAAATATTTAACTTTCTTCTTTATTAGTTTCAACCTTTCTTATAAAGGCTCCTCTTCTGACATACTTAGTGAAAATACAATATTGTTTCTTTGTGACAGTATCTCCTGCATATCTGTTTTGCTTGTAACAAATCAACTGTTTGCTCTTACTAATTCTGAAAACATTAATTTTTCTTCCTTATTTATCTTGAAACTGTGACGTTACTAATTGTAACAAGCACTATGTCATACAGCATTGGAAAACTCCATGTGACTTTCCTCACAGTTACTCAAGGCGTATGGGCTATCTTTCATCATAGCACTCATGTACAGCAGGTTACTTGAGCATTGAAAACAGGGTACAGGTCAAAGAGTAATCAAACCAGTTTGGAATAACTCTGTTAATGTTAAAAAGAGTCTTCCTCTTATTTAAGGAATTTATTTCTAATATGAGGATAACTATTATTAAGCAAACTATTCTGAAAGAGGTATTGACGGTATGCCTTGACTCTAGACCACTGATTCAGCTGGAATTCACACAAGTATGGTCTACGCAACAAGAGACAGAAGTTAATCCAATATACTTTTATCACCTGGGATTTAGATGGTTTTCTCATCTGCTATACACCTGTCAAAATCAGTGAAATAAAAAAAGTCAAACTAAATAGGAAAGATTTTTATTTTTTTCTCTCAGACAAAAGGACTATCTATTGACTTTGCATACCGACAAATGAAAGACCTAGTTTTCTCACATCTCACCTGATGTGTAATCTCATCTTTTTCTTGTATGTGCATTTATCACTTTACCACATGTACAGTGAGGGCCTGGAAGTAGCCCACTGCACGAGCACCAATTTGATATGACTATTTACATGTTTAGAAAATCAGAGCCAAAATGTACTCTGTCCATTTGAATAAACAGGCTCAGCTGTTCAGTTGCATAAGAGCAGCATCCTGCAGGAATTAATTAGTTTCTTAGGACATTGGTAGTTCATTATAAAAGTGCACAAGATTTTAGTGTCTGAAACTAATTCATTGTAATGCTTGTGTCCCACAGGATGGGTTGACCCCCCTCCACTGTGGAGCAAGAAGTGGCCATGAACAAGTTGTAGAAATGCTGCTGGATCGTGGTGCCCCTATTCTTTCCAAAACCAAGGTAACTGGTACTGTTTTCTGCTGGGATAATCCTTGTACTTTCTTTTTTTTTTTTTATGTAATTCTGCATGTCTCATATATTTAAGGGTTTGACAATAACTTTTCTATATCATAGCTATTTAAAGTAACTGTGTGGGAGATCTCCAAAGTGAATGCCGTATGTAGCGCATGTCTGCATATGTAAAATGTGTTAAATCGAGATACACAGGAGAAGGTTTCTGTGCCAACCAAAAAGGCACGTATGGTAACCTTATCCCTGAGTATTTCAGTAGCTGAAAATCTCTGTATCTATCCTGGAATAAATACATGGTGATTACAATATATCTTCAGCTTGCACCAAATTACCCTAAGGCTAGAGTAGAGATAAGAGATAAAAATAGACCAATGTCTCTTTGCAGAGACAGCTCGTCTTTCCTTAGGACTTAGCCTGATTACCAGTTTCTCCACTTTCTATCTCTCTACAGTTTATCATGCAAAATTATTCATGGGAATTTCAAATCACCTGCGCCAAGGTGTGCAGATTGCTTTAGGCCCAAGGGTTGGCATTAAAGCACACACTTGCCAGAACTCTTCTGGTGGTGGTCTCTGCTGTGCTGTTATTGCTGATTTTAAATCTCAGTGCAGCAGCCTGCTTTGTAACACCACTACAGTCCATGACTTTCCCATGCAGGATTGACATTTGGGTTGTGCAGTTTGTTGAGGTTCTCTCCCAAGATAACCTTCCACTACATTTTTTTCTCTCAGTCTGTAAGCAATGTATTTCCAACAACATTTCTTGTTTCCTTCTGTTATTTCTTTTCTCTCTTCTGTCATCCTGTCCTATTCTGCCTCAGCGCCCTTCTATATTCTGCTTTTCTCCTCCCTCTTCTTTCTTTCTTTTTTTTCCCCGTACTGGAATATATTTAGCATTTGTTTGGGGAGGTTGGCACCAGCTTTCCTCTGCTCAGTGAGTCACTGGCAAGTGCTATCATGGGTAATCTGACAGACAGGATCCACCCATCCTTTGTGTGTGGAGTTTCCATGGACTCCCACAGCCCTGACTTGCAAACTTCACGAGCAGAGGGAGACAGCAAGGGACTGTCCAGGAGCCCCCTGGGGCAGATCTCCACACCGCTGCCACTCTCAGAGCCTAGAGCTCATACTCCAGGGAGTAAGGCTCTTCCACACTCTCTGGTAGCTCAATTAATTACTTAAAGAAAAAAAGGTAAACCCCATTGCTTTGTTTTCCACCATCATAAATGAGAACCTCTCCTAAGGAACTACATTTATTTGCCGCATGGATTTTGTATTGTCAGGTGTTATCCCTAAGCTTAACCTGCTGTTCAAGGCCTGTGGGTTTTGAATTTGTTACTCTTCCTGAGGAGATTCACACAGCCTGGCCCAGAGTTCACTAGCCAAAATCAGGCAGATGAGAACATCGGATAGTGGGTTTGAAATAGCCCAAGGCTGAAAGAGACACTTTGGACGTTGACCTGCAGAGGCTTATGTAAATACCTCCAGCAAAATGGGAGCTCCTCTCTGGAAGAGAGAAAAGTATGTTATGTGTTAAAAAGTGAACAGAAGAAAGTGCAGAGCTTCCTGAGTTTCCCTCTGATGTGTTAATTCTGCTGTTTTCAGAAGGTAAGCTAAAAAGTAGCGGTACCTCTGAATGACATTAATGAATCCGTTCATTTGGCACTAAACTACACGGTACTGTCCTCTGCAAAAATAAGTGGCTCCGTTTTCTTCAAATTAAGTCATGTATTATTGGAAATAGGGCACATCTTTGAAAGAATTTGAACTTCACAAAGTTTTCTCATGTTATATAAAACTCTTTCAAAAGAATAACCGAACTGCAGTTTAATAGCTACTTCCTGCTAGAGATTGTTTAGTGTTGTGCTGGCCCTTTTTCTCACTAGAATAACCTTAGATTTATTTTCAGGGGAGACAATGACCTAGTGGGTTATCTGGGGGCTTCTACGAGCAAAAGGAAACCTGAATTCTAGTCCTGAGTATGCCAATGATTTTCTGTGTGAGAAATGACATCTATGAGTATAAATTTCTGTCTTTTTTTAATTACTGTTTTTCTAGGCTTG
>VYZW01061309.1:0-10902 GCA_013401315.1 Balaeniceps rex
GGTGCTCAGCTGCCGACTGGGGCTAAACCACGACAACAGCTTCAGTGATGGTGCCATAAGTTGGCAATATATTCTTGTGGTTTTCATCCTCATGGGAAAACCAAAATGTTTTCTAATCCTGACATTTGTTTTAGCTCCCAGTAAGAGGATAAGAGGTCTCATGTTTTTTTGTTCATCTCTCACAAACTTCTGCAAGGCAAGGGGCAATTGCTCTATGTTTATTCATCAGAAATCAGTTCATATTTGTAGTATTGATCAACAATTTCCCATTTAGGTTTTTATAGTGTTTAGTGATGGTGACCTCATTGTTGGCTCAAAAAAGCCCGCATAAAATATGCTGGATTTCTCACTACATACCCATATGACCAAAAATTGCGAAGTTGGAATGTATGGAACAAACAGATGCTGTATCACTAGAGACCAAAGAACACACCAACATCCTGAAAGAGTATTCTTTAAATGTTGATTCATAATCACTGTTAACTGCCTTTGGTTAATGTTTCTTAAATGGAAAAAACACTTTTTTCTCTTTTATTTTTCTTTATACAAATAGTATGCAAATAAAATGGAATATCAAGTAATATTATTTTATTTTTTCCATGGACAACTTTATGTGTGATGCCAGAAATTAGGAGAGAACTATAATATTAATTTCTATTTACAAGAATATTTATTAGGAGTGTATGGAATTCGTTGTGTTCTGCAGGTGATATGACTTGTTCTCTGATGTATTCTGGAATCCTTTCTAAAGTTACTGAGTATTCAGTTGTTGCCATACTGTTGGGAGGTCATAAGAGATGCTCATTGGACATTAAGTTGCTGTTTCTTTGCATGAATGTGATACCTTGTTGAGGTATCTGCTGCTATGGTGGGAAGGATCATGAAGTCTAATTCCAGTAAATGGGAATTACAAAGTAAGACAAAATAATATTGAATGTGTAAAATGTAGATGAAATAAAAAAAAAAAGTCTGTGAGAACTGGACCAGATTTTAAAGAATTGTAAACTGGATTAATATTCTGGCATTCAAGATTATGACTACATCAGAAGTTATTTTTTGCATAAAATCAAGTATTGAATCCAGTGAGGTGGTCTCAGTTACCTTAGTGTGAAGTTCAACTTTTCACCTATGTTTTTGGGATATTAACAGCGTAACTAAAGATAAAAATTGGGGCTTTTTATCCTGAGTCAGATAGTTGGGTGTGCATGTTTGCTCCTTGTATGCTACATGAGCACCTGCTTGGAAGAATTCCATGGGATATGGCCCTGAAGAGAAGAGGGGTCCAGGAAAACTGGTTTATTTTCAAGGATCACCTCCTCCAAGTGAAATAATAGTCCACTCTGATGAGCAGGATGTCAAGCAAAGCTGTTAGGGTGCACTGTTCATTTTGGATGAACAGGGAGCTTCTGACAAAACTAAAACATAAAAAGGACATGTACCAGAGGTGGAAGCAGGACCAGGTGATCCAGGAGGAATACAGAGACATGACTTGAGCCATGTGGTGACAGTCATAGAAAAGTCAAAGCCAGCTTGGAGTCTGGAGATGTTAAGGGCAACAAGAAAGGTTTCTACAGGCATATCAGCAGAAGGGAAGACTAGGGCAAATGTGGGTCTGCTGCTGAAAGGGGCAGGGGATCTGGTGACAAAGGACGTGGAGAAGGCAGAGATGCTGAATACCTTCTTTGTCTTGGTCTTTATGGGTAAGACTGGGCTTCAGAAAACCAGGTCCTGTAGACCAGTGGGAAGGTCCAGAGCAAGGAAGTCATACCCTTAGTGTAAGGGGATCAGATTAGGTGACTTTTAAATAAACTGGACATGGGACCTGATGGGTTGTATCCATGAATGCTGAAGGAGCTGGCCGAGGTCCTTGCAAGTCAGTCGGGAGAGGTTCCTGAGGACTGGAAGAAAGCAAATGTCCCTCATATCTTCAAGAAGAGCAAGAAGGAAGATTGAGGGAACTACAGGCCAGTCAGCCTTACCTCAATCCCTCAGAAGGTGATGGAGCAAATTTTCCAGAAACCACTTCCTAATATGTGGAGGACAAGAGGGTTGATCAGGAGCAGTCAGCATGGGTTTCTGAAGGGGAAATCGTGCTTAACCAACCTGACTGCCTTCTATGATGAGATGTCTAGCTCGGTGGATGAAGAGAGAGCCTTTGTGGTTTTGATCTTTACAGGGCTTTTGACACTGTCTCCCATATCATCCTTATAGACAAACTTATGATGTATGGATTAGTTAAGAGGACAGTGAGGTGTACTGAAAACTGGCTGAACGTCTGGGCTTAAATGATTGTGATCAGCATCACAAAGTCCAGCTGGAGGCCACTCAGTGGATGTTAATGTCAGTCAGTATCCATGTATTACAGTGTGGAATAAGTTAGAAAATGACCAAGTAAATCCAAATTCAATATTTTAAAGTAATGCATGTTAACTGCAAAAAAGAGTAGTAGTATTATTAGGGAAGAAAAGCCTCAGCATGAAAAATGGAAGCAACCATTTTTGTATATCTTAGAGAAGCCATTAGAAAGATGAAAGAACACATTAAAATAGATTTGCCCCAAACCAAATTACAAATACCACTTTAAAGAACTTGTTCTGGAATACTAGTGAAGGAAAGTGAGTGATGTGGAAAAAATTATATTTGCTGAAATCCCCAAAGTACATAACTGGGAAAAAATATTTACTAACTGTTCTATATGTTTAAGGATGTGTCTTGTCAATACCTGCCTGAAGGAATAGTTGTGTTACATGGTCATTGAGATGTTTGCTGTATTGCATGTAAATGAGTATGACATTTTTTCATAAATATAGTAAAGAAATATTTCAACATATTTGACAGAGAAATCCTATTTAAATGTAACAATTACACAGAGAGGCTGGTAGTTTTCATTTGACAATTTGGAGTTCACGATAATTCAGGATGAAAAAAATTTCATGCATAGATTACGTTAGCTCAGGTATGAAGGAGAAAACAACTGGTTTCTTTCAAATCTCTCTCTAATTTAGGTGTTGGCCACTTTTCTGTGAGAGAGGAGGCTTACAGTGATAATTTAATAATAATAATTTAGTTTTGTTTTACAATTCTGATTTAGCAGTATAACCTACAGTTTGGGGGAAAAGAAAATTGCTGGCTCTGGTTTAGCTGTGGGAATGGAGAAGTTTCAGCATCTGATACAAGATAGGCTGTCTTCAGTTTTGTTTAAAGTTTCAGTGACTTGAAAGGGCTCTTTACAAGAATGTTGATTTTTCTGGGTTCTACATCACTTGCCCCACAACCCCTGATACGTCCCGCTCTCCCTCTGTTCTGCTTCTGTGCCGCCTTCACCTCGCTTTGTATGTCCATCTCGCCTCTCACTGCTGATCAGCAAACCTTCATGCAAAATTCCCAAGGACCGTAGATGGAAACATGACAGCATGCACATTTGAAAGAAGTTCAGCAGATTTAAGGGAGTTGTTAATTCTACTTTGCTTTCCCAAGTAAAATATGTTTCAGAAGTGATGCACCCTCTTAACAAATGTGATCTTGCTTGATGCAGTAAAGTTGCTATTGTGCTTTTAAGTGTTTTAATTAAATGCTCTTTTTTCTAAGGCTTGGAATATCAATGGTATATCTTATAGTCATGCAGTGATGAGAGCAAATTTTGTTTTTATAGCATGGGCAGATATTTTATTTATGTTTTATGCAAAATAATGTAGCCAACATAATTAGACAGTAATTTGTGACTTCCAATGTAAACATTTTAGGAGCTGTGTAGTCAGAAGTGAGTGCTAATTAGAGAGCTGTTAGCTAAACATATATAATTGGGAACAAACTGACAGGCTATTCCAAACAGCAGGCTATTTATAACTCCATGCTGTTTTTAAATTATATTTTGTTTAATAGACTTTGGACAATGCATAAGAGGAGAGTTTCATGACTTGATCTGCACTTTAATTTCTTTAAATAAAATGAAACGTTGCAAATGGGAATGCCACACAGGCTAGCTGTGATAATTAAAAAGTATTATTAACTAGATGACTTTCTGGCTGTGCCATTTTCTAATTTCTTTAGGAGTGTGGACTCCCTGAAGAGAGTTATAAATTCAAGTATTACTTAATTACGCTTTTAACAATAAAGGGCACTTTAATCAGCAACCTCTCAAAAGCCCTTGTCTTGTAGTCATTTATTCAAACAATGAAAAAGTCAAGAGATACTTATATTATAAAGTCTTCTGAAAGTACAGTGTACCTATTCACAGGCCCTAAATTTATGTTGCAGCTGTTCCTATGGAGACTTACCCGTCAATATCAATATAAAAGTATTATTTTAACTGTTTTCAGCTAACTGAGGTGTGATTTACTACAAGGATTTTTTTCCTTTTTAAAGGAAAACTTAAAACATATCTGGGCATCGTGGTCATGCGTATGGATAGGGGTGAATATGTGAATTCTGATAATTGTCCGCTAAAGAATGTGGTGTGTTTCAGAAGGTGGAAAAAAAAAATGTACCCTGGAGACAATTTTGAAGTGGAGTGGGAGTTTTTATCTGGATTTTTGAGGGAGAAGTGTGTTAGTTTCTTTTTAGGATAGCTTCTCTTTGGAAGCTGGGAGAACAATTGATTAGGGTGCTGGAAGGGGTCCTATGAGACTGGTAGAATGCTGGTGGGTGTTGGGAAGTTCATGCTACATATGCAGGCTCAACTCAGGCCCCAGCAGGGGCTATTGAGGATAAGGTAGCCTGTTATAGATTTTAAAATTTGCATGGAACTCTCCATGTATAGAGAAGAATCACTTATACAGTGAAGAGTACTTTCCAATACCCAAAGGAAGAGAGCATTCCTCTTCCAAAGGATTTCTCTGTAAAACTACATTTTGGAATAAATTGCGATCTGCTGTGCTGTTGTTCCAAGGTGTCACGATCCAAACTGGACTGTCCAGGGAGGATCGTGGCAGTTCTGTGATTTCCTTGGGCTAAATTAAGGCGAAATGACACCAAACGATCAATTAAGCACTTTACTGATGGCAAAGAAACAACCTGAACTTGGAAAGCGCAATAGGCAACCTGAACCAGGAAAGCGCAACAATAGGCAACATGGGTTCTAATTGCAAATACTTGTAAGAGGAAAGGAAAAGGAAAAAAAGGAGAGTCAGAGAGATCGCCACCCTTGGATCCCGCAATGTCGATGACAAATGTGGCAGTCCTCCGCTGGTGGGCACGCTGCTCTCGGAGCACAGCGCCTCTGGCTGCGCCGGCACCGGGTGGGAAAGACAGGTCCGGAGTGGCAGCAGCAGCAGCGTGGAGTCTTCTGACGGTGGGGGCATGCATGTGGCTCCTCGGGGTTGTGTCTTTTATAGGCTAGTCCCCGCCTCTAGTCTCGCCCCCTTGAAGACTTGTTCCAGAATGTTCTTCATCTTCTGCACAGGCGCCAATGTCAGGGGGGTGGTTGTGAGCCCCTTCCCCAAATGAACTCTGTATCACCTCTGGTCATACAGGGTGAGTTGCTGGGCAGATCAGAAGGTGGAACTGCACATCCTCTGACATGCCTCTGGTTCCGTGCCTGTCGGCTTCTCACCCGTGGTGCTATGCAGACCCCAATTTGTTGTTTTGGGGACATTAACTTGTCTCTGTGCAGACCCCAACCTGTCCTGCCACAATGTTTGAGACATTAACTTTTTCAGTCTCTCACACAAGGCAGTGCTATTGCGTGAGTGAACACACTGTACTTAAGCAAACAAATGAGTGCCAGGGCTGACACTCCATGCCATATGAGACTTTTCATGCTCATTTTGAAAATACACACATACACTGAATAACACTGTCATTGCTGAATTCTTCTCTGGTTGGTAAGTTTAAGCAACTTACCATGTGGTAAAAAGGGCTACAACAAATATTAGTGTCTATTCAGCTGTTGTTTTCAGTATCCACCTTCTGTTATTTATGTTTTGTTTTGTTTTATTCTTCTCCATGTACTGTTTAACTGCTTGATACAGTGTCTCTCATTTAATTTTGTTCTAGAAGAAATAAGTGAATCCAGTGGAGAGAGAACTGGCCACACAAACCCCTGAATAAAAATTTTGTTGAAGAAGCTAAATGAGAGAGGAAGTTCTTTCTTGTGACTCCATATGTTTAAATTCATCTCCCTGATATTTCTGTTCAAACCTAACCTATATTTTGGGCGTGAATCCAGATTAACTACATATGGAACTGGAAGCCCTAAGTATCTTTGTAGTCCTGAACTGATGAAAATGTTAATTAACATTTATGCAACTGTAAGATCTAAATGTTCATCTTCAGTTTCCCTTAGAAAATGAACTTTCTCATTTGAGGTTTTATAGTGATTTTGGTTCCTAAGCAAAAAATACCACTTTTTTTTCCACACTGGCTACAGAGATCGTAATCTAAAATTTTTTCAGTTGTTACCTTGTATTGTATTCATCCCTTAAAGTGAAGAAGAGCAGGCATGAGATAGTTATAACTAGTCGTCTTTAAACAGATATTAAATACTATGACTTAAAGAAAAGCTGCTCTATTTTTTGTATTTTTTGTTTTTTCATATTTCCTTCTCATTAAAGAGACTCAGGATGTCTAAATGAATCTCCCACTAATCCCTTTATAATCCCTGGGAGTTTATGAAAGCTGAGAATTAAGTATTATTGAATGTGCACTGTTACAAGAGCAACAAGTTATCAAGAAACATTTCTATCAATATACTTCAGCTATGGGGCAATTTGTCTTCATGAAAATGCCACAGTAACAACAAAAAAAGCAAAAAAAAAAATCTTTGCTATTAGTCTTATGCTGTAAAGAATTAGATATGGTGTAGCTTATCTTTGAGAACATTATAGGTGGCTACAAGTGCTCTTATTAGGTTTAAAAGAGTTTCTAGATCATGACACATACAGAAGTAAACCCAAAGTATTATTGACAGGATATTCCAGATGTATTTTAGGGTATACTTTAAACAAAATATTGTCTTAAGAGATTGATACAAAGCCTGTTTTCGAAAAGTTGTATTTTTACCTTCTTTTGTTTATTACAACTTGTAACAGCCTGTACTACTGTTTTGTGCTGCATTTAATGTCTTCATTTCAATCAGCTGCTTGATATCTATCAAATTAGACAATCCATATTTAAAATATGCTTTGGATATAGAAAAAAAATATCCTTGAATGGAGCTGTGACTGTGGGGAGGGGTAGATTTAGTAAATTTCTGTGCTTTGTGTATAATAGTACTGTCAAGTAATTCATGACTGCGGAATTAAGCAGGTTAATATGTTGAAGATAAGTCTGCTTTTATTTGTACTCTTTAGAGTACAAATTAACTCATCTTTACCTCATTTTAACACTAATCAGGTATGATAAGAACTGTTTTTATGATAGCATTTGCCTCGTGTTCTAAAAAGAAATCAAATGAGATGGAGGGACAAGAATATTATCTTCAGTTTTTACACTTTTCACTTTAATCAATAAATATACTCTGCAAACATGGAAAATAAAAATAATATAAAATTAAGACTTAATGATGAAACAGGGCAGGTTCTGTTGCAATTAAAATTGCTTTCTATTTGAGTTACTTTCTTTCAAAATTCAAATAAGTAATGATAAAAGCTTCTTTTTTCTTACATTCATCATAATTGTTGCTTACATTGCATATAAAATACAGCTGTGTTAGTGTGCACAGGAAGAAATGAACCATCCTGATGTAGAAGCCAAAGACAGAAGCAGCAGGTTTAAACCAAAGTGCTCTCAGATTTCTCACACTGTTGCTGTGAAGTGATCACACATCAAGAAAGTTGCGCAGGTACAATGTGAAGAGCGTGGCAGAATTCTTGCGACAATGTCACCTCTGCTAGGAGCTGCCAAGACTATTTATATGTAAACTGGAATTGTAGTCGAACAGCATCTTTCCCTTAGTTTTAGCTTTTCTGATGAAAGAGAGCTACTTCCAATAAAATCTAAGCCCCAGAAAATTTTGTTTACATTTAAGTGTGGTTTGACTAAACTTGAAGACTGAAGCTATCAAATAATTTTTATGTTTTAAGCATTCTAAAACTAAAGATAAAATTTTATCACATATTCAGTGAATGTGCATACAAACAGATGTAAAGCCTTATTCAGTTGCTGCTAAAGGTAGTGGGAAGTTGATCAAACTATCAGATGACACGAGAGACCTCACAAAACACAGTAGCATTTCAGAAGGAGGTAACTTTTTAAAGCTCCTGTGTGGTAAGATGTCTGACTCTAAAACTGCAGGTAGCATAAAAATGATTCATTGAGAACATGTAATTTGAGTGGTATATTGAGAGATGTCATGAAAGAATGATTTGGTAGTTCTGGGTCCTACATCATTGGACAGAACTGTGCAGTCTTACCACTGTAATTGTACAGTTTAAAAAACTGTAGATGGTGTACAAAGAGATTCTTTTAATCAGAAAGATTCTTCTAATTAATGATTACTGAAAAACAAAATTAATGGTAAATTAATGAGGCTGCTTATATCAGACTGCATACTGGTGGTCATTTTCAATCTACGATGCATAAATTGGAATTGGGAGAAGGCTGAGATTTCACAAAACTTTATTTTAAAAATTTTTGTTGCAGTCATTAAGTCACTTTCTGTCCTTTGGATATCTTAAACAGTTTTGACCGAAACTGTAGCTTTCCTCATTGAAATTACACGTACTTTTGAAAGTAATGTTTGAATACAAAACATTCAATATTGAAAAGTGGCTTCCAGTTAAAAATTTAGAAAAAGAAAATTAGAGGGAAACTTGGCTATCTTTCTTGGCTGTTTTGCCTGTTTATTTTTTCCTTGATGCTCTTAATTCTTGCATTAAAGGCCCCTGGATTATCTGAACTTTGTTTATTTCTATTACTTATCCAAAGGTTTAGTGATTAATTTTAAACTATGTTGGGTTTTTTAATGATTAAAAAACACCTTGGACATGAGTAGTTTCTAATTTGCCATTTCTAGTAAGGGAAGTTTAAATGTGCTAACAATAAACACTATGGCTAAATCATCAGCAGACTTGTTTGTAAAAGGCAACTTCTATTTCTTAGACTATGTTAGCGTTCTGACATTTATGTGCTACATTAAAAAAGTAAACCTTATTAACATTTTCACAAGCAATTGTGAAAGCAGTAGGAGTTCATGGTTGGATTCTCTTATCTAAAAAGGCAAATCAGCAAATGGTGATTAGTTTTTCCTATAGTTGGGAAGTTCATAACCCTTTCTCTGGTGTATAATATGAGTTGGGTTCATATTGCAGCCTTTAATAAAACTTCTGAGAATGTAACTACCTTTGAGATGCTGATCCAGTTATCTTTGAAATTGGCAGATATGTTCAGAGTTGTCAGGAGCACAGGTGAACATCTGTGCATATATGCAGAAATGCACTTGCTTTCAGAATATGCTGATTTGCCTAGTTTACTTAGTTTCCGGCTAAAGACAAACTGAAAGACAGACACAAGGCAGCAAGCAATAAGCTCACTGAGCGGTTGTCTGCTGTATTGTCCTGGCTTTGGCGACATGTATGAAATACTGAAGTTAATATTCTAAATGAGGCAATACACAAGTTTTAAATTAGGCTTCTCCTGTAAGTTCCTGAAAGAGGGCTGTTCTGGGGTCAGTGTGTATGTCTACTACTCTGAGAAACTTTCTGCAGAACTTCCTGCAAAAGCTTCAGTTTCAATAACTTGGCTTTGTGATGAAAAAAATGTTCTCCATAGTCTTTAAAAGTGGATCCAAATGGATCCATTTGGACTAGGCAGGCACTTTTGACCATCTGAATGATGACTGGGTTATTTAAAAAAAAAAAAAAAGGCACCGTTCCAGTTCTTCATCTGAATAATCATATGATAAAGGAAAGGGCTGTAATTACTAATGAAACGGCAGCTTTGCCATATGAGTCAGGAGTCAGCTGGCAACATCTGCTCTCTCTTCAGATACTTCTTTCTTTTTATGAATCACCTGTCTTCATTCTTGATTTTTTGATACATGGTTTGTCTTCATCTCTCTATTAATATTTCCCTTTTCGCACATTAAACATAATTTTGTGGATGTATTCTTGGAATTCTACGTGAGATTAAGCACTGCAATTAGTCGTGACATCATTAATAAGTCTGAACAAGCCAATTATGATGCATCTGTGAACAGTAATTAGTTCTAGAAATGCAGATATTATAAACAAAATATATTAAACATTTTACAGATTCATTCCTTTCCATGGGGGGCAAGGGAAGGAAGGGTTTTGTTTTACTGTTTGGAATTTGGTTTACTCTGGATTTCTTCTTCCCCAGCAGACTCTGAGAAGATTCTGATATGAATTCCATGGCCAAGTGTTGAGAAAAATCAAGGAACTTAAATCTAAAGATTATTCATCTCCTTTAAAGACAAATTCTCTAAATGAAATTTGTAATAACTAATATTAATTAGGATGTAATGCAAACAGGAGTCTATATTGTGTTAGTTGATCAAGACTGTATATTTTTCATTTCTATGCACTTATTTCTATTATTTGAAAAGTTTACAGCTTATTTTAAGTTGCTGTCTGCTTATTATTTTGATCCATCTGGACTCAGGAGAATTTCTCTCAAGTATCTTTATTGTTTGCTTATTATTATATTTTTACGTGCTACATGCTAGTAAGAGCAGTAGTGACCAGTTGGTACTGAAGCCTTAGCTGATGACAACTGTTACAAAATTCAGATCACTTTTTCTTATTCTGAAAGCTTTATTAAAATAGAGCATATTTATTTTCAGCTAATAGAAATTACTCAATTATTGTCAGTCCTGTTTTGTAGATAACTACAAGGTAGATTTTTTGAGTGTGTTTTTTCAGATATGGTTGTGGTAAGTTTTTGGTTACACAAATTGAAACACAATAAAGAGATCTGATTTCTGCAAGAGAAGCACTCGGTTGG
>VYZW01061334.1:468-33563 GCA_013401315.1 Balaeniceps rex
CGGGACGGGGCGGGAGGGACGGGCCTGGCCTTCGGCGGGGCGCCTGCGGTGTGCTGGGGACGGGGCGGGCTGCGCGGCACGGCCAGGCGAGGAGCGGCTGCCCGAGGCGCCTTCCTGCTCCCCTGCCGCCGAGCTGGTGCTGCCGCTTGCCCCGGCCTGCCGCCCGCCCCGCCGCGCAGCCCCGTGCTCACCTGTTGCTACTCGTCCCCAGTCAGGCTCTGCGCACTCGATGTTGGTGCCAGCGCCTAATCCCCACGCTGCAGCGGGGCGGCCTGGGGTTCAGCTATGCCGAAAGCCGCTCGGCTGGCACAGGTTTGTTCGCCTGTGAGTGCGGGGTGGGGGTCTTCTCAGACCCAACCCAAGCTCCGTCTCTGCGCAGCTGGAATGGAGAGGAGCAAGCTTCTTTGGGTGGGGGGGTTGCGGCATGACCTTGTGAGGCTGCTCCTTGTGCCCTTTCTGTTTGGAAAGTTTTCCAGGAAAGGAGCGAGGGCCAGTTAAAACGCTGTAGCTAAGCTTCTGTGCAAGGCAAAGCATCAGTTGAAGGGTTTTTAAATACAAGGCCATGGTTCTTTGTCATCTGACTGTGCCAAAGCTCAATATAAATAACTGTTTCATAGCAGGCATTCTTGGCTTTCAAGAGGCTCCCTTTAAGAAGGGTGCTGTGTGCCAGAGCAGTGCCGGTGCTCCAGCCGTGCAGGGACTGGGGACCTCTGCTGGAGTTCAGAAAAGGGAAAGCAGTATACTGCTTCAAAGTCTCAATGTTGTCTTCTCCTCTCACTCTGGAAATAGGCACATGCAAAGTTCTATTGAAAGAGCTAAACTCCGTTTCCATCCTCTGCAGGTAGCAGGCTGGTGTTCCCATTCTCTTCAGTCAAACAAACTCCAGCAAAGAGAAAGGGAGACGTGAGAGCTGGCTTGTGAAATAGTCCCTCAGGCTGTCCTGATATATCACAGTGGATGCCACTGTGACTGGAGTCTAAAGAGTGTGATCTGTTGCTCTTGCTGCACACTGGAATTACACTTAACGCCACGCTCTTGTTTGCAGTGTACCTCTCCGTTTGTGGTGTTGGTTAGCAGTTCGTCCATGCTGCAGTTCTGCGGCAGCTTGAGCCAATGTGGTTTGGGGCTTCCGTGACTCCAGCCATGTGTTCCTCTGCCTGTGTGACCGAGCAGTAAGTCAGCACAGAGAGTTAATTTTCGGGGGGGGGGGGGGGGGGGGGGGAGGTTTTTTTGGGGGTGGGTTTTCATNTAGCTTTTTCTGGTAGGTTAGCTTTCAGCTGGCTCAGCTGTCTGAAGTGGCACACCATGTGGTTGCATGAGTGCGAATGTTTGCTTGAGAGAGGGTAGGAACGTGGTGAGAGGGACAGAGCTGTCACAGCTTAGGCTGGCACAGGTTGATACAAAACTTTTCACCTTTCCCATTTATCTGGCCCACTGACAGTTCCCAGAGAGTGCATGCAGTTTGGCTAAAATTTACTTTTTTTTTTTTTTAATCCTTTGTGCAGGTTGAATCCTCCTTATTAAGCTCTGATTTGGGATGGTGCTTGGGTGCATTTTCTTTCTCTTCAGAAGATAGGGTGGTCTCACTGGAAGATAGTTCTTGCTTCCTCAGGCTAGGTGTGCTGTCCTGGTTGTGCTGCTGCTGCGTGGAGTCACATTATTTTGGCAGACAGTTTATGGAACTGGTGCATTTTCTCTTCAGCAATGTGTCTGTATCTGTTTGGCAGTATTGCCTGAGACTAAAGTTCAGTGCGGCTTCTGAAGTGCATCCCCAGATACCATGGGGAAGGTGGAATATAGTGAAGTGTCCTGCCAGACTCGATGTTGGAATAGGTAGACTTCTGGTTTGATTCTGTATGGCTGTTCTTTTGTTACATTCATTGATGTGTGACGGGACCATCAGTCTTTGGTTTTACTCTGTGTTTTAATCATGTATCACTTTTGGGAAACATACAGTTGGATTTAACTTGCAGAAAGGCAGAGATGAGAATTTGTCCACATATGAGGAGGGTTGACGTCCCTGCTCAGATGCTGTTGCTGTAGCTCTTCTGTGATGACTGTTCAGTGTGAAATTCGTTTGTAGTTTTTTGGCCTGGGAATGGACTAACTCAGGCTGGCTTTAGTAGGGGAAGAGAACAGAAACTTCTTGCCAACAAACAGAAAAGATGAAGGAGGGCAGGATGTCAGCAGCTGTGGTGGGAATCGGTCTGCCTTATGATTAGGGCAGTTTAAAACCCTTGAGTTTAATCGGCAAGCAGAAAACCATGATAGAAATACAGTTGAAACTGTTTAAATGCCAGGGGTAATTCTCATAAAAACTTGCTTTCATTTTTAACAAATATTGTCAAAGTTTGGGTTGGTATGTAGGGTGTATGTGGTTAATCTTACGTGCCCAGGAGAGGCAAAGGGGGCTGTGGTATATTCCCTCTGCTCCATTTTCTTCCCTGCTCACTCGCTCAAATCCTGTTGGCAGGACCTGGCAGGATGCATGCCCCATCACATGTGACCACAGAGCTCTGACTTCTAGTCTTGCTTCATGTTAACATACAGTTATATAGATTTGCAAGAGGTTTTGTTTGTTTTACTTGCTTTAGTCTATTTGCATCAAGGTGTATTAGATGACGGCAGGTTAGACATTTACAGTTCTAAAGATGTGGAATCAATCAAATCAATTCAATTTGATTTTGTGGACTTAGAGAAAAATTTAATAGATGCATGGTTTATATTTAAGACAAACTGAATAAACAAAAGATGTCTCTTCAGTTGAGAAATGGAGTTGCCTGGTTTTTTGTTTTCACTGTTCCTTGTTATTTTTAGAGCTGTGAAGCTCTGCTTGCATCTTTTTTAAATTTGTGAAGTAAAAGAAAAACTTTTTGAGTTGTCTTAGCTTTATTGATTTCTCAGTTTTGAACTGAATGAGTTTGCATAAAGGAAATTGATGTGGAGCTACTGCTAAATGCTGATATAGCATTTTGATGCCTGTTAAGATAGTACTACAGCTCCTAGAGTTCTGGTAGTTCCGTGTTGTTTGGGCAGAGCCACACAGATAATATGTCCTATTTGTATGTAGTGTAGTTCTAACAGAGAATTTTAAATGGGAAATTAAAAGAAACTCTCTAAACTTTTTTTTAATCTACCTTAGTTAATATAAACCCCATAAACTCATTGTTGCTTCATAACTACTTTACAGCTGTCCTTCTCCACTATACAATTGGGGGAAATACAGCTGCTACAGACTGACAGGGTGTAACCTCTGTGAATTCCGGAAGAATCTGTGTTTTCGAGGAAGGTGGTGTTTGCTGTTCTTGAACTGCTTCGAGTGCTTTGTAAAGGACAGATTTGCTGGGTGTGCAGTCTGTCCTTTCCCTGCAGTAATTCAGCTGAAGTTAAGAATTAACCAGCCTAAAAGGCAGAAGTATCCTTGCAAGGGTGTGTCGCAGGGCTTCTTTGTAATCCTCCCCTCGGTGGTCTGCAAGCTGCTCTGTGGATAAGAGGATAATTCCTCCTGGCTTTGAGATTATGTGGACGAGGAAGGTGTTGAGGGCTTTGAATAAAGTAGAACTGCATAAAGCCCGCTGAAGCAGTTTGCACTGGTTGTTGCATTTCTCGCATCCATGAGTATGAGGAAGTTTGACACAATGAGGAGCAAGGTTAAGGACTAGTCTTTCTCAGTGAAACTTTCAGTGTATTCTCCCAAAGCTGTTGTCTTTCCCTTTGTAGGAACAGAATGAACTTTAAACCCATCCTTTTCACCCTCCAAAGACTTCACTGAAGCAAAAATCAGACGTTTCCTATGCATGCAATGTAAAGGAAAGAACAAATGATTCTGCGGTATTGCATTAGTTATAGGAGGCTGAAGTCACACCTCTGCATTCTGGTACTTCGCATTCACTTCGATTCAAATGTGTACATGTATATGCACATACATATGTGCAACAACTCAAGTGGCTGTATTAGGAATTAAAAATTACTGAGCATTCTGCTTGTCTGAAACAGAAGGTGTCATCCATCTGGAAATTCAGCTAGCTCTTAATCTTTTTTATGGTGGGCAGCATTTTGCCTTAAACCCTTCCATTCCATGCTTGTGTTATATGCATATTGCCTGTAGTTGATGTTAACTGTTGACCAGATGGATCAGGAGACCTGGCTGAGGGCTCTCAGGTGTTTCCTTGCATGTACCCTGCAATTCAGTTTAGGATGATAGAGTGACTTCACTGGCTTCCAGTGCCATAGTGCTGGCTCTGAAGGTCCTCAGCCTCTCCCAGAGCTGAGGATGTCTGACCTCCTGGCAGAGCATGCGCAGAGCTCCCTCAGGTTGGAGTAGCTGCTTATCCTGTGGCCCTCTGAGGCTCGTCCATGAAAGAGTAATAGGCCAGCAGACAAAAGCAAGCCTGTCCATCTTCTGACTATTTCTGCTGTGCTGTAGCTGATAGGTTCTGCCAGGTTATACTTACACCTTGCAAATAAAAAATATGTGAACACTTGTTTTGGTAAAGATGAAAAGTTTATTGTTTGTTCGTTGGCATGTTGACTGCCATTCAGCCAGCTTTTGGGATTTTTTTCTGTAGTCAGATCTGCAAAAAAGCAATGGTCAGTTCCTAAAATAGTCGCATTAGCTGTTTGCTTGTATCTGTCTGGACTGTGCTGGAGTGTCCCTGTATCCTTGAAGATTTTTTGGCTCAGACTTGTCAGAATCATACCTTCTTAACGTGAACAGGTAAGGGCCCAAATCGCTATCAGGAGAGCTTTCTTTAATTTCACAAAGAAACCCTTTATCTGGAAAGGAACATCTGGTAGGAATGCTTTACACAGGTTTGCTTTTGACTTTTGGTAATGATAATTTCAAGATGATGGTTTGAGAGGACATTAGAAATATTTCCCTGTCTTTGCTCACTGAGGCATAACTGACTTGATACCATAAAGCAAAAGGAAACAAACTTAAACTCAGCATCTTGGCTCAGAGCAAAGTATAATTCTGCCTGACCTTCAGCCTAGTGCAGGTTTGTGCATAGGGGAGGCTCAGTCTAGAGCCTGGGTCTCTTTCTGCTCCACAGAGCCATTGACCTCAGTCTGTGAAGCAAGAAGGCTACTTTCTGTTAACCATGCCGAGAAATCCCATAGTGTTTACTCCTAAATTCACGTACCTGAAATTATACAATTCCCCATTAAACCTTCTTACACTAAAAATGAAGAATTGCATGTTCTAAATCGAATTGGAATAGCAATGTCATTGCTATTATCGTTGGTACTTAATTCAAGTCCAGTTAATCTTTAGTGGTATTGTAGGTGCTGCTTTCTATTAAATTGGGATTATTTTGGTTTCTTGGAAGTTGCTGCCCTGCAAGGCTGAGGGAGGGTCTGGCTGTTTGAATCCAGAGTAGCTGGGGGTGGGCGGAAACTGCTGGACTCTTGCCATTACCTCATATGCCCTCAAATGCATTCATGTGGTGTTAGCAATGTGCTTAGTCCTGGCAGCAGGGAGATGTTCTCTGTCCTAGCTGCTGACAACCTAGCTGGGTTTCCTTAAAGCAGGGGGGAGAATAACAAAAAGAAGCTGAACGACGGTTGTTCAGAGGCTGTAGTGAAGAGTCTAGCGTGGAAACCTGAGGAGCACGGGTGGCTTTTGTCCATTGGTCTTTCTTTTAACAGAATCTCTAACCTTTTAATCCCATTAATCCTTCAGTGGTCTGGCCACAGCAAGTATTCTGGCATAGGTGAGGGCCCAGTGGAGAGGGAGGAAGGCAGCTGGGCATGGCAGGGTGTTGTGGATGGGAGGACCGTGAAGTGCTGCGTGTGGAAAATGAGGTCAGTGGCAGTGCATAGGAGCAGGATGATGATGTGAGTGGGGTCACCAGATGTCCTATTTTTCAGGTGGGATAAGACTTATTGATGAGTGATCAACCATGGTGAGGGCCCGCCATTGCAATGTAGCAATGTATACTTAGCCCTCGTTAAAGTGACATTAACAGCCGCTTCTCCCAGACAAGGTGTAATGCCCTGAATAAGTATGGAAGTGCAAGATTTATTTTTTCATTTGAAGCCTTACAGAGTGTAGTTGTCCCCCTCAAAAGTGGGGGAGAGCTTTTTGTCTTTTGGCGAAAGTCCATCTGCCCTGTGCAATGCCAGTCAAATTACCTGAAAATTTTGCTGCTACTCTTTCCTGCTCCCTGCCAGTTTGTTCTGGAAAGCTGCTTTGCTGAAAGATTATTCCTTGCAGCACGGCTTAATTTTCCAGGCAGTTCTCAGACAAGGCTGCTCCTGGGCTGCTGGTATTACTTGTTCCAACAAGTTTCTTCTGCTCTGTCTAATCCTGAACAGCTTTTGTTGTATATGCCTGCCTGTCTTGGTAAACTTGTAAATGGCCTCGCTCTTTGCTTTTTAGAGCTAGGATTTTCTTCTGGGCTCCCAGAAGATTACAGAAAGGAAAATGTTCTTCCTAAGATACAGCTCCCCATCTGCCAAGCTTGACGTCTGTGCTCACATGTGCCTTCTGGAAGGGGATTGCTGGGGAAATGTTTTAGCTCCCTGGCTCTGGAGAAGTTGGTTACTTGCTGGAGCGTAACTGCAAAATCTCTGCAACAAAGACTTTTTTCCTGGAGCCTTCGGAGCCAAGTGGCCGGGTGAGTGCTGAGACAGGCGCTGACAAATGCAGCAGGCAGGGCGTTCTGCCCTTGCAGCTTCCCAAGAATGCCATGGCAAGTGATAATTCGGCACAATTATAGGCCTGGCTTTGGAACATGGCCCTGCGCTGGGATGTGACCATGTTCTTTGTATGCCTCTGAGGCAGTGAGAGTGTATTACAGGCAGCTGCAGTGATTGCATATCTTCCCTTCCCTCCCCCCCAGAGACTTTTTGTTAAGAAATCTGGTGCCTCTGTCGTTTGTAGTAGAAACTTGATGTTTCCCGGCAGAATGGCCCTAGTGCTAAGGAGCAGTGAGTGAAAATCCAGGCAGATGCGGGCAAGCACAAAACTTTCAAGGATAGCTACAGTTTCTTGTGTCTTTCTCAGCATAGCTTGTGCTTGGCTTGGAGCGCTCTGCTAGCACAGTTCATGTACCACTGCTGCATGGATGAACTCCTCCAGGCAGGGCACAAGAGCCGCCTCCTGCTCCTGTCACATCGGTGCTTAGAAGAAAGTACATCACAGGAGGGTGAGTTTAAGCTTGTTTTTAGTGTGATGAACCTTAAAGTCTGAACAAACCATCCTGAATGTTCTGACCTGCTCTGAGTAAAACTTCAGTTTTATGGTAGATAATCTTGGCCTTACCTACAAAGCCCTACAGTCCCCTGGAAAGGCTGTCACTGGCATTCTGTCTTCTGTATGACCCACTTGTGCATTTTCCATAGTATTTCGGTGTGTATGGCAGTTGTCCAGAAAGCTGACCGGGTGGGATAATTGCTTGGTTGTGCTGCCAGCTCCCATGGCTAATTCCCCATCTTGAGACTGAAGCACTATTCGGTGCTGGGCAGGGTCCATAGCAGCACTGATGCTGGTGTGGGGGCAGGCCTGGTGCGATGGCAAGGAGTGTTCCTGTCCTTTATATAGGGCTAGGAGATTTTATCAAAGAAGAAGATTTAATGTTGAAGTAACTGAGATTTAGGAAATAGTTTGTGTCTGCTGCTAGCCACACTTCTATGGCTGGTCCGTATATCCTAGTGTCCCAACACAGTGGTTGGGACCTAGTGAATGGTCCACCCTTCAGTGTACAATAAATTTCTCTAGCCAAACTTTAAGTTTTTGCATAATATCTGTCATTAATTTCGGAATGGTTTTGTCTGAATGTGGTTTACAGGAATCATCTTTGATCTGTGGTGGATTAGACACACAGACTGGCACTTTTTTCACTGCAATACTTAATATATAGCCGTAAGAACCTCTGTAAGATATCTGAATAAACAGCAATAATCACCCCTAGTTGATGAAGAGGTCCCTAAGGATGTGAAGGATTCCTGCCTGTGCCTCTTCCTTCAGGTCATGCTTCCTTACAGTTAAAGATGTTGCAGAGCCAAGACCTTGGGTGGATTGCAGGTGCTCAGACCAACTGGGATCCTCCTGCACTGCTGAAGTTGAACATCTAAAAAGTTGATGTGATGTACATGTTTCTGGTTTGAGTTGCTTAACATCGAGAAAGGAAATACGTCAGGGTTGCCTGGGTGACTGAACTGTCACTTCCTCTCCTGTCAGGTTTGACCTGGAGTTCTGTGATTATTTTAGCATAATTGATTTGTCCCTCACTTTTCTCAATGAGATTTGAGGGTGCCCTCCATATGTTAGGTGTATTAAATCATTCTAGCAGATGCATTCTTGTGCTGGGGAGCATGTGGTATGCAAGTGTGAATCTCTTGTGCTGTCCCACAGCACCCAGGCTGGTAGGTGTATCAGTTCAGCTGTGTTTTGGGACTCTCTGGACTTGAGTCTCCATATGCAGGCGAGCTAGTCACGCAGGTGTGTTACGGCTCTGGGTGCTGTGGCTGCAGCGGTGGCTGAGCTGTCTGGCAAAGTCTGCAGGAGAGGTGCGAAAGTGATAATTTAGGCATTGCAGTTTTGACGGCAGTTAACCCTAAAATAAGAAGACTTGGGTTTTTTTCCTCTGACTCCAACCACACATTCTGTTCTCTTCCTTAGTTTTTGTTGCTTGACCCCCACAGTGGGGGTTCAAAAAACAGGCAGAGAGAAGAAACAGAAAAAGTAATTTTCAAGGAAGGATAGGGCTGCTTTTTGGTTGGGTTAGCTCTCTGAACCAGCTCACAGGGTCACAGATGCTTGTGTTATGGGAGGAGGAGAGTTTGAAGATGAGGAAGGAAGGAGTGGTACAGCAATTATCTGTTTCTACAGCTATTAGCTGTTATGTCAGTTTAGCAGTAACATGTAAAAGCACGTTGAGACCCTTTCATAAAAGGTACCAGGCTTTGCATATCTGTGTCCATGTGAATCCTAGTCTTATTCCAAGATGTCTTATTTCAACCTGCTTTTCAGCCAAAAAACTAGAAAACTAGTTACTAAAATTGTCACTTACGATACCCGAAGTGGTGCTAACTTTCTTGAGGTTTCAGTGTTACTGAAATGCTTGCACCAGTGCAGAAATGCTTGTACCACTGCAGTGTACTTTTGCTGGCACAGGAATTAAAACCTGGCTATAGCCATGCATGAGAAGAACCTATTAGTTTAAAGGTCTATTTTAGTAAATGGAGCTAAAAAATGGGTGGTTATGAGACTTCACGTGTATACTGTGTGTACAAGCTCTTGGGTCATTCCTGATGGGACTGGGTGTCACCATGAGTTCACAGATTACTTTCAGGAGAATAAATGAAGAATTAGTGACAACCTAGTGGTTCTTATTGCTGCAGCAGTATGCATTCAAAGTCATGCACATTTACTTGGGAAAAGGGGGGGGATTCTTTGGAAATGAAAGCAGCAGCCTTCCAGGAGACAGAGTACCAGTCTGAACTACTTTTTTCAAGACTTGAAGGAAAAGAAAGTTTTATTTAGAGAAGATGCCAGGCAGGAGTGTTGTATAGCTATTACTGTGAATGACTCAAATAATAAAACTATGTAAGAGCATTGTCTGACACATGTTCCATCAGGCCCTGGCTCCACAGTAACCCTTGGGGTGCTCTCCGAGTAAAAGCATATGTATCCTTTGATACCAATCAAGCAGCAAGTCTTCTCCGAGCCCTCAACAGCCAAAGGTTAAAATGAAAGCTAATGCAGAATGATTCTCACATCTCCTTCCCTCTCCATGAAAACTTTCCACTTTGCCTGTATTGTCTATCTACATCTGCTTTGTTCTAGGATAGCACTTTGGTGAGGTGGCCAAAATTAGCATGGTGAGGACTTGTCTGAGAGGAAAAGGGTGGGGAGAGGGAAAGCAGCAGGCAGGAAAGAACTGTGTTCAGAGGTGGTGGGAAAAGATGATAAAAGCACAGTTAACTTTGTTCAGAATTAAAAGAGCATGCATGAAAGCTGAAGGCTGCTATTTACCTTTTCGTTTATATGAAAAAGATGTTCCTCTTGGACCACTGTTATGCTACCAGTGTAGCACCTTTTAATGATGTGTAATTTGACCATCTGAACAAATGAAATGCAAATATCATTGCACGACACAGGCCTCAAGGGGAGTTCACGGAGAGTCTGCTTGAACAATGAGATTATTGCTCACTGGTTCTAAAATACCAGGGAGTTTATCAGTTGCAGGATGAAAATTCAGTTTGATGGTGTACAGATACATTAGCTTGCAGTTTCCAGCAAAACTAAACCAAAAGAAGGTAGTTGGGAGAGGCAAGGAACGTGTGCCTTGCCGAACGGAAAGATGGGAGAGACTAAAACTGGCATGTACTGTGTGGGAGTGCACTATCCGCTGAACATCTTACCCCATTAGAAATGCACGCAGTGGAAAGTGTATTGCCTCCTTGCAGAGTGAGGCTGGCAGGCTCCAGGATTACTAGGACTCTTGTTCCACAAAGTTTCTCTATTGTTTCTCTGGTTTTGGGATGAAGATGGTGATGGGCCTACTGAATTAGAAGTGTTTTGCCATTTCTCTTCACCCAGTCTATTTGATTCGCTGCTGTGCTGTGCTCAAGTCCATCTGAAAGCTAGCCATATAAAAATTAAGAACTTCAGCCAGGCTTATGCTGGCTAATGGGGTTGGCAGAAGCGTAGGAGCAGCATTTCCTCAAATTCAGTTAGGCTCATGTTGAAGTTGCAAGCTGTATTTGGGAATTTGCTTACTTGCTCTATGTTATGCTTAGTTCTTGCAGATTCTGTATGGTCTTGAAAAGTTCTTTTGTGTTAGTATTTTGCTAGTTGGAAGCTGCTAGTTGTCATGGTAGTCTCACCCTTGGTGAGACATGGCACTGCTCGCTAGTGCTGTCAAGAGTGTTCAAGCAGAAATAGCAGGTTTTTATGGGTAGGTCTTTGTTATAACTAACTTCTCTGGATACTGTCTGAGTGTGTTTATGCTTGTGAGTTTTCTAGGTGGGAGGTGTGTCAACTGTCAGGTCCTCATATCTTGGTTTGGTTTTTTTTTAGAACTCTATTAGACATAACCTGTCCCTGCACAGCAAGTTCATTAAAGTCCATAATGAAGCCACAGGGAAGAGCTCTTGGTGGATGCTCAATCCTGAGGGTGGTAAAAGTGGAAAAGCACCAAGAAGAAGAGCTGCCTCTATGGACAACAGCAGCAAACTCGCAAAAGTCAGAGGTAAAGCATCCAAAAAGAAGCCTCCTCTCCAGTCTGCTCCAGAATCCACTGCTGACAGTCCTGGCTCCCAATTCCCTAAGTGGCCTGGGAGCCCGTCCTCAAGAAGCAATGAGGACTCTGATGTGTGGAACACCTTCCGGCCTCGAACGAGTTCCAATGCAAGCACCATTAGTGCCAGGCTTTCTCCTATCCTGACGGAGCAGGATGACCTCCCTGATGAAGAGCTGCTTCCTTCTCTAGTGTACTCCAGTGCATCCAGCAATGTTCCGCCAACTGTGACTGAGGAACTCGAGCTCATTGATGGGTTAAATTTGATGTCTCCCAGCTCATCTGTGTTATCTACCCAGCAATCTGCCTCAAGTGGTCAGATCCAGAGAGATTCCAGCTTTTCCTTGCAGAGCCCGAATGCAGCTGGTCAGACAACTACTTTTGGCAATTCCCTGTTTAACCCTGTTGATATCTCACTGCAAAGTTCTGTCAGCCATTTCTCTGCGCCTCAGACCTTGGAAGCTCTTCTGTCACCCAGCTCTCCGCCTCCAAGGGATGTTATGATGACTCAGGTGGATCCAGTTCTCCCGCAGACTGGTAACAGGATGAGCAGCCGAACTCTTCTTCTTCTAGGTGGGCAAGCCACCCAGAGTAAGATGAGCTCAGGCAATCCACGAGGAAAGCCTACAGAGCAGCAGGCAGAACCAGTTGGTGCCAGTGTTTTGCCATCAACGCTTCCCATAGTAACATCTCCTCAAAACACTGCCAGCATCACCAGTTTGAAGGCTCCAGTTTCTGCAACAACTGCCCAGTCAGTCCAGCTTGGAAGTCCACTGCTTCTTTCTTCCGCTAGCCCAGCTCCCTTGGGATTGAACCAGGACAGGCTGCCCATTGACCTGGATGTTGACATGTACATGGAGAACCTTGAATGTGATATGGATTACATAATCAACAATGAACTCATGGATGGTGAAGGACTGGACTTTAATTTTGAACCCATTCTGTCTACTCCCAGCTATCCCAGCACCTCGCAGGCCTCCAACCATACCTGGGTACCAAGTTAACTTCAGGAGCACAAAAAGGTAGGTGTGGTTATGTAAAATGCTACAGCTCTGTAGTGGGAACAGCCCTGCCTGGGATGGTTCCTGTGCCCAACTCTGCAGCAGTTAAAGCTGCCTCTTTGGAAGTGCAGATGCTCTTTGAGTAAAAAGCTTCTGGGAGAGCTGCATTGCCTTTTAGAAGGAGAAAAAGCTGTGTAAAGGTAGGTAGATTTGACTTAACAGGTAGTGAACTCCTTTATGGAGTAGAGCAGCAACCTGAATGAAACTCCTGTTGTCTCTCATTGCTGAAGATGACTGCATTACAGGTTTTCAGTCTCTGATGTGCAATGCCTATAGCTCTGAAGCTGACATGAGAGCATATGCTGATTCCATAAATAAAGGCATGATCCTATATATACAGAACAGTTGAATTAAACCAAGCACACGCTGTGTTTCTAACCAGGTTATTATTATCCTTGCAAAATTTTCTAGCACTTGTCGTTGCAAAGCGTGGCTGTGTCATGACCACCTGCTTTGCCCTGTGTGTAGCAGGGCACAATCACTCTCGGTTATCAGACCTTCTTCCCTTCCCTTATCTGGGATAGTGTCTGTAAAGTCTGGTAAGCTGGTTCATCAGCATTAACTACTGAATTTTTTATGTACCCATTATTGGAATGGGAATGGGAAACGGGAGTATGCAGTGTAGATGGAGATCGAAGGAGGAAGTTAGTGCTATCCCATGCACAGCAAAGCTGCCTCTTCAGCAGTCTTTCATATTTGCACAAAAATTTCTTGACTCAGTTTAGCAAATAGTGTATATGAGCACAAGAGTTAAAAATGTCTTATTCTCTGAGGGTGTGACACTCATTTGAAGCTCTTGAACCACTGTGGCAGTTGAATAGGAGAGATGGAGTTGAAGGTATGCTTCACACTTGGAGCTCAGTTAGCTAACAAAAATGAACAGTTTCTTTTACAGACTGGAGCATAGGCTGCATATTGGTTGGAAAGTAGAAGCCTTGCCAAGAATATTTCCTGTTTAGGAGGCAGATACGGTATTTGTTAGTGTTGCAAATTCAATGCGTAATACTGGCCAGCTCAGCAGGCAGAAGTAAGGGCAAATTGCAGATACTGCTTTGGTTGTGGGGAGCCCTTGAGCTTCAAAATGATGGAGATCGAGTGAAATTATCATGTACGTGACCTTAATACTCTTTCCTAGGCACCTGAGTAACCTGGAGGTAGCTTGGACTAGGTGACCTCTGGAGGCCCATTTCAACCTAAATTTTCCGGTTATTTCTGCTGCTGTTCATGCTGGAGACCAGATATTAAATTAAGTATTTTTCTGCTCTGCCTCAGTACAGCCATTCTAGACAAGTGTCTTGGGTCTAGACAAAGTGAAATGCTGTCCTTTCAGCCAGTGGTACTTAAACCCTGTGAACATGTTGATGCACCACTATATATTGACTTTTTAAACACAATTTGACTCCCTCTTATTCCAAGTCCCACCACACTGCTTAGGATTTCATTTGTTAGTAACTTTCTTCTGCCTGTACTTAAAGGATCTCTTTACTGTAGAGAGAGGGAGGATCAATCAAGCTTTTCTGTTTCCTTGTGGGGCTTTTTATAGTCTTGTCCATTTAAGTGTGCTCTTGCTGAGTTACTGAGTGGCTATCTTAAATTGAATATCCTAACCTCAGGTGGAATGTGGAAACTCAGTTTTGATTTCAAAGACAAATATGGTTGACAAAACGTTGGCATATTTCATCTGTGCGAGGACTGTTTGCAAGTTAGTGACAGAGGCTGCGGCCTTTTGAGCAGTGTTTCCACTGGATATTGTTCTGAGCTTTTGTGNGGCTATCTTAAATTGAATATCCTAACCTCAGGTGGAATGTGGAAACTCAGTTTTGATTTCAAAGACAAATATGGTTGACAAAACGTTGGCATATTTCATCTGTGCGAGGACTGTTTGCAAGTTAGTGACAGAGGCTGCGGCCTTTTGAGCAGTGTTTCCACTGGATATTGTTCTGAGCTTTTGTGGTTTGTTGGGTTTTTTTGTTTTGGTTTGGGTTTTTATGCCATGCTAGGGCAGGCCATCGTATTTGGGGAATACATTGACTTTGCGGGGTGAAATGTTTTTCACAGGAGTGTTTTCAAAACATATGCAAGCTGTCCTGCAGTCCTGGGTGTATTAATTACCTGTGATGGATAGACAAGACTTCTGTCTACAGAATACCAGGCATAGGTTATTTTTTTAAGAGTGTAAAGCAGAGAAGCTGAGGGAATGTTTATCAAAGGGTAGGGTCTAGTACTGGTGAAGATGTGGCTATAATCGAATGCTTAAGAGGGAGAACATGAGGTCTTAACAGCATGGTTATGTTCTTGTTCCATGTTGTTATTCCATACTTAGCCATGTGAATTGCTTAATCAAAACAGAGGAGCTAGCTGGTGTTAAAACCCCTGGATTTGCTTTGTTCCATGCATGAAGTTGAAGTGATACTTTCTGGGAAATAAGCTGGACACATGCTCACTAAGAAGGAAGCGAGATCTGGAACAAGTTCTGAACCAGTATTGTGCTTCAGTAGAAAGCGTAGCTCCTACATGCCTCTCAGTGAACAATTCTTAACAGCACTACTGCACTTGGAGGAGAAGTGACACCCTGTTCAGCATGCTTTGTTTCAAGCCTTTTATTCTGGCCTTAGATTATGTTTGCTTTTTCTGAGCTTTGCAAAGCTTTTCAGTTTTGCCTGTATCCTGGAATCTGTGGAGTGGGATGAAGGGGAGCTTCTTCCCCGAAGGAGAGCAAGTATTGTGTAAAAATGCTGCCAAGACAGAGAGGTGGGTCAGGTTTCTAAGAAAGGGGGAACAGGACACATGTGGAGAAAAACAGGAGTGTTCCTGGAGGCCAGGAAGGACCTTAGGAAAAGAAGGCAGAATGTTTTCTCAAATTTACAAGTTCTAAAACCAAGTGATCTGCAGACATCAGTGTCTGTGAGGAGGTCAAGATTGTGTCATCTCTCCCTAATCTGAGTCTGTTACTGCAGTGAGTTATTAGGGTCCCTGTTTGGAAGTCACTGTTCAGGGAAAGTATGGCTGCCACTATGTATTGTTCCAGTGTGCCAGGCTTTCTTCCTTTCATATTCTTTCTATGAATGTGTTTTTTCCATGTTAAATTCACATTGGCAAAAGCTACTCTAAGTGATCGCTAACCTAAAGCTGTCCTTCTGAGTAGTTACTGTGGGCTTAACCTGTAGCCTTCTGGGTCAGTTATGGGTTTAATGCCAAGCAAGAACTGTTCATCAATAAATGCCAGTGATCCCACCCTGTGATTTGAAGAGCCAGAATGAAACTAGAGCTGGGGAAACATTTCCCTTTGTAGGCAAGAGAAGATCTTGAGGAATAAGTACTTAGTCTCCCTGCAGCACTTGGGAAGACACAAGCTAGTTGATGTTACCCATGGTGCTCAAAGCTGACATGACTTTATCCCCTTCTTGCAAGTTAGATGATAAAGAGCTTGTCCACAGCTTCAGCAGGAGTCTGTTTGAACCCTGTGTCTCTTTACTTGGGGATTAGAAATCAAACATTGAAACTTTGCCTCTGCCTAGCAGTGATGCAACACCCACAAACCTAGCCATTAGCCACAGAGGAGGAAAGTCAGCATGTGAATGCTTTCCTTGACTAGGAAAAATATAAATTCTGCAATTTCTGCTGATGTTGTCTGGTAGCTGCGGCTCACTTAGTTGTAAGCCTGCCATTCACTGGTTAAGGCAGTGGATGTGCAAGCTGTACAGAGTGACTTACAGGAGCCTTAGTGAGCAAGGTCATGGAAAAAGGGTAGCCACAGCTTGAATTAGACCGTGGCATGCAGGTGCTCAATCACGGGCAACCATTCTTGCCTTCAGCACTTAACGCAAGTGTCCTCCATTCCAGTCATGGGAAGTGTGGGTGGCCACCTGACTGTCTCTGAGCAGCTCAGGGACTTTGGGCTTGCTCATCTACCTCTATGTTATGTATTTCTGCAAGCCAGTAGGAGGAATACCTGGGAATAGAATTGCCTCTCTTGTAAAGTGGTACAGTTTGTGTCTCATTGATGAGTGTAAAGTCTATCCACTCTTCTGGTGGACATTTGTTAATGATAGTTAGTTGTTCAGTTAAACTCCCTATAGCTTCATAGCCTGGAGAACTCTTTATGCCTTGCCCAGCTTGGTCTGGACTCATGGTTTTCTTGCTGTGCTCTATCTAATTCCCTTTGGTCCCAACACTGTATTTTTGTCTACCAGAACATTAATAAATAAATAAAACCCCCATCAACTTGCAGTTTCCCAAAGTAGCCTGTTGCTCTGGCTTCTGTCTTGTCTTGTTCAGGGCTGATTCCCTCTTGTAGCTTCTTTCCCTTTCTACAAGTTTTATTTCATGCTCACTATTACTGAATGCAACTGATTGGATGCCCTATCTCGCTATTCTGCCTTCCAAAGTGGATTGTAGACCTGCAGTGGAGGTTTTATGTCAGTGTCTTAAGTCTGCATAGACCTATTCCAAGGCTTGTTTGAATGAGTTGTGGCAGCTTTGTTGAGGTGAGGCAGAAGACCTGAGAAGGGATCTTTAGACTTGCAGGGGAATGAGATATCTAGAACTGTTTAATTATTTGTAGGTAGATACAGGATTTCTTTAAGTGGGTGAGCATAAACAGTGTTAGTATGTGATCTCTGAAAATCCCTTTTTTAGTCTTTTCCCTACCGATTGATATTTGTGGTTGCTTAAGGTGAAGAGTAATTTTCCTCTTCCTTGCTGCCTTCCTGCAACGCCTCTGGTGTTAGCCAAGTCCTCCTTTAAACCTCCTTATCTTGCAGAGCTTTGTTGGTGCCGCCAGCTTACAGGAGGACTGCTTACTTTTGACATTTGTGCTTTTGTTTTGTCTTTCTGTCTCAATCATACTCTGACACTTGGAGCTGGGCAGTTGCATCCTCCACTTGACTCTCCATTGATCAAGGTCTGTTGTGACCTGTGTGTGTTCCTTTGAGCAGCAGGGGCTGACTGATAGTAATTAACTCCTTATCTGTGCATCCAGGATTCCCACTGAAGCTGAGATCTAACCATTCACTCTATTTTTCTTCTTCCTAGTGTCCTTCAGGTTTTGAACATCAGGTTCTGACTTCACTTCCCACCCCTGGCAGAGAAAAGAATGGAGCACCTTGGATTTGGTTTTCCTGCACACCACGCCTTGGGCAGAAGGGGCTGCCCACCTGGGAAGAAGGGGCAACCTGCATCTGGCTGCAACAGGAAGCGTTTAAAAATAATAATCCTGTTATGTGCCACAGCTCTTCCTACAAACCTGACCCTGCTTTGGACCATCTGGAGAAACCCTGGGCTTGTATGTGTCCAAAGAGGAGCCCTGGTAAAAACGTCGGCCAGAAGACTCTGTGCCAGGCAATAGCATTTTCCTATGTGAAGAGTTGGGTTTGCTGGAGGAATCTCTCAGTGGCTATCCTCTTTCTGCTGTGGCAGGAAGTCTCCCAGTGCCTCGGACTGGCGGAGGGCTGGCTCTGCTCTCACTTGGCTTGCCCTCTGGGGCAAAGTAGTTGGATGTTTTCATTAAGCCACCAGATGTGCACTTGGTATCCCACGGACTCGCAGGGGAATTGGAAGGAGCTTGTTGGTGGAAGCCCTGTGGGAAAAGGGTGCACTATTTCAGGGGTTGGTTTCAGTGTGCTCATGTGCCTGTCTCCGGAGCACCCATCATCGTTCTGCGGGGAAGGGTGGTGGTCGTGGTGTAGAAGGCTTCCTCTTGTCCACCTGGAACAGGAGGACATTGAGTTTTTCACTGTGCCAGCTGAGCCCCATTGAATCAGAAACATGTTTCGAGAAGTCCCTATGCTGTTCTCAGCACTTTCCTGATACACCAGGCTGCTGTAAAATAAGCACAGGTGCTAATAGCTGTTTCTGGGACATAAAAATCTTGGGGTTGTTTCTGATCTGTCTTGCTACAGCAGAGAAATGGAAAGCCTGGGTGTGGCCTTAACAGAGCCCTGGTTGGTTTTCAGGAGGGTATTTTCTATAGATGAAATATTTTTTTACTAATCTGGGAACTTTCTACAGTGAATATGAAGCCAATGTTAAGTGTGTCCCCATTAGGTGTATTAGGCACCTCTCCCTCTGAGAAGGTACCAGTGACAGACTTCTTTTTCAGAGTCGTATTAGGAACAAACACATTTGATGTTTGATAATGTATATGATTGAGGGGAAAGAATTGGCAGGTCCCTGTGGTTTCAAACCACGTGGGGGAAGAGTTGTACATTATTGTAATCTATATGTAAAAGTAGCTGCAAATTACATAGAAGCTTTTCTAAACATTTTTAAATATATATTATATATTTTAATTGAAAATGAGATTATTGGATTAAAAAAAAACACAAACAAAAAACCCACATTTGCTGCATCTGTCCGCTTGATACCAGATAACACTACAGTATGGGAGGGGACAGGCCTAAGGCATTTTGGGCTAAGAAGCTGAAAATGTCATTGGAAAAGTGGGAAGGGCACCACAGCGTAACTGGGGAATGGCTGCTCTCCCCAGAACAGGCAGAAGGTGCCTGCATGGCATGGCATTCAGCCACAGCTACTCAGCCTCTTTCCTCGACAGGGCACTCCCGCCAAGCCAGGAGCATGATGTTAGGGAATGCTAATCATTAACAGCGTGCTCATTCTCAGCTAATCCCTTGAGTAGCTGGACTGCAGCTGATACATAGGACACATTCCCTAGTCTGCTAAGATGGTATGGACTGGATCGTGCTAGATGTGCTGACACTCTGGGTAGCCCTTATGGAGGGCGCGATCAGTTGTATTTGGCAGCTTGGTTTTTGGTTTCTGAAGGTTTTTGTTTTCTTGCTGAAGTTTCTGCTACTGCTGGGGAACTTGAAGCTTTGGGGATGTGCCTAGGATCCTGCCCTGTCTCTGTTCTTGCAGGACAGAAGCTAGGAGTCAAGAGGTTAGTTCAGAGCGCTAGCTGGCATGTTCCTGTCACCTCTTTGGTGTTTGCAGTGGCAGGATCTGTGGGAGACATGGTGCTTTCATGGTGTTCTGGTAGGCTTGGTCTGGCAGAAAGCCTCTTCAATTGTTTCTGAAGGTGGTGGCAATGAGCCGTACTGTTTTACCACCTTGTCTGCTCTGTTTTCATGGGTTTCATTTCATTTTCATTTGAGTGGAGATTCAAACAGGAGTGATTTGTCTGGTTACCTGCAACAAGGAGTCTTCAACAGAATTATCCTTAGCATGCTCTGCCATCAGAGCCTTTGAATAGTTTGATAACCTTTGCTTTAAAGGCTGTCTTCATGGCAGACCTCATGGTGATATGTTTCAAATTTACCCACAATCTGCATGTCTGGCCACACCTCATTGTAACAAACAAAAAGGCAGATGCTAAGTGGAGATCCCAGGTCTTGCAGACTTGAGTCATGGATGCACATTCTCACTGCAGTTAGTTCATTACACAAATAGATAGATACCGCTTCCACAAACACCTGATGGCATGTGCCACACATAAGAATCAGCCATTCTGGGCTGCAGCTAATAGATCTGGCGGGATTTGTGTGGTTTGGCACATAATATGCCACTTTGTCAGCTTGGGCCCTGAGGGGAAAGGAATCCCATGATCTCTAGAGCGAGTTGACTGGCTGCCCGTGCTTCACAGCCATGTATCAAAGGACAAGACACCGGTATGTGTGGTTATGTTATATGTGAATCTCTCTCTTCTCATGAGAAGGGAGCCCAAAGCAATAAGAAGGACAATATTAGTAACCAGTACTTCAGACCTGCAAATCCATGGTGAGCTGTTTCTGGCTGTGGGGAAAAAGTGCTATATTCGGGCTGTTCCAAGGTGTCCCCTAGGTGTGACAGCACTGGGGACCTGGCCTGATCTCTCGCTGCAGAGAGCCTGGCCCTGAGCACTCAGGTAGTGCCCTGGGGAGATCTGACACGCTTGCAGCTAGTACGCATCCTCACCCTGTTCCAGCTGAAGGACCTGCAGCCCAGGTACACCAAGGCTTATCATGGTTGGTGCCCTACAGTATGAGTTCATAAGAGACCTTGTCTTTTTCTTAAGGAATAGAGCACCTGTCTTTTCTTTTTTTTTCTCCCCCATACTCCCAGGCCAGACTCCTGGGGAATTGCCTGTCCTGGGGACAGCACTGGAGACAGGAGCACCTCTGGCTGGAGTCCTGCTGTACCAGTGTGCTGACGGTGATGTCTCTGTCTTGCAGCAGACCGTGCAGGTGCCCTCTGTCTCCTCAACACAACAGAAGCTGGCAATGGTTGAAGAAGCCTGAGAGTGCACTAGTGCTGAGGATGATGTTCGGAAGACTAGCAGTGCTCCGGGAGCGCTCAATAAACCATTAATGTATTGTTGCAGGCCCAGGCAGGCAACTTAGCTTCTTGTTTGTATGTGTAGCAGGATAGCTTGGATCATGGGCATGGAGTGCAGGGATGCAGAGAATTTGGGAGTTCTCCAGCCCTTTCTTGAATAACTTCCTTTTCATAAACCTTGAGTTTTTCTAGCCTGGGATATTTCCTCGCAGCACACAGGAGACTTCAAAATTCCTGAACTGCTGCTTGCTGAAAGGCTGTACCTGGCAGGGGGCTGCTCAATACTTGTCCAGTTTTTTTGTATTCTTGCCCAAGGTGTTTGCTATTGACTGCTGCTGGATTCAGGATAGTGTCTTGGTGGATCTTCATTCTGTGTTATCACCACAAGCCCTGTACTTGTGGGCTAGTTTTTGCTCTAATGAGGGATTGGGCTGGGATTTCGAGAGCAGCTGTGAGCTGGGTGGGGACAGAAGGGGCCAGTGACATGGGGAGTGATGCTCCTGGATAAGTGCCTGAGGGGAGTGGACACTCTTGGTATGAAGCCTTGCGTTGCACTGCATGCGTTTTCCTTGTCCTTACTGAGCTGGGGTAACAAGTTCCTTCATCTCTAGAGGATCAAATACCATCTTTCATAGTGTGAAGCCACACGCAGCTCTGGGCGTCGAAGGATTTGGGTAGCTAGGCCCATGGAGGCAGACTTGCTGCTTTTATTTACACCTGGGTTTAGCAAATTGCTTGAGCCTTCTTTGTAACTGAAGTATATTTTACTATACTCCCAGCTTCCTGTGAGAGGTTGGAATATTGAAAGCTTCTTGGAGTCCTTAATTTTCCTTGTTGGTGTGTCTAAAAACATGTCATCCCCTACCCTGTGCTGCTTTAAAAACAGCAGTCAAATCATCCTGGTAAGTGAGAGGAATGAAAGCAGTGGGAGCATTCCAGAGCCCGGGTGTATTCATAAACAAGGCTCATACTAGAAGCAAGCAGCACTAATCAGCTTTTCCAGAGGAAATGCCTAGAAAGCTTTTATGTAGACCATTTGTTAATTTTCTTACTTAGTTGCTTATTTATAGGCACACTCAAATGCTTCAGGGCTAGCCTTGCTCCAGGAATGAGAAACTTGTCTGGTGCCACGGGTAGGAGTGCCTTGGGAGTGGTGTCCCGAATTGTCAACAAAATAATGTGTAAATTTGGACCCATTATCAAAAAAACCCACAACAAATCAATCAATTTTGGGACATGAGCATGAACAGGGATAGCTTAGGGTTTGCCTCAGTTGCATGTCTAATGAAAAACATGTTCTACTTAACGTGGAGGAAAAGCAAGCAAGAGGTGATTCCTGAAGCCTGAAAGATCTGTCCATGTGAAAGGTCGGTAGCATGTGGTAACCCATCACCACAGTTGCTCACCCTTCAAGAAAGGGATCCCCTCTCTTCAGTAGCCTTTATGTCTCTCCCTGCACCCCGATGTGTCTGTAGTTGATGGAAAACAATCTTTGATGGAATCAAAATTGCATCTAATATCATGGTGTAAAGCAGGGAGAAGAGGCAGCAGAAGCTGAAGGTGAAAGAGCTGATGGTGTTGCCTTTATGATTCTCTGGCTAAGGCAGCATTATGGTGTGTGGTAGAAGGGAATGTTTGCAGCTGGTGCTGTGGTGCTACTCTGTGGTGCTCCCCAAGGTCTCTTGAGAGGTTTGACTATGTAGAAGATAGGTCGCTTCTTCTGAAAGGAGCCTTCTTCATAAGGCAGTGGGGATGGTTCTGTTAAATGATGCTTCCAGCACAGTGGAGTCTTCACCTGGTGCAATCCCAGGAAGGGTTTCTGCATTGCTAGCACAGATGTCTGCTGCACACAGGACAGGCACCACTAGCTGACATAGTTTCCACCCCATCCCCTCTGCACTCTTTCACCCATTTCTCACAATAATTTTTTTTTTACATAATAATCTCTGCTTTTGTTTGCTCTCTGTAGCAGTGTAACTTCTGAACCATTACAGGCTCTTTGTTACCATCTGTGCTAGCAAGACTGTAGAATGTGCTAGACTAGGGGGGAATGTTTGACAAATAAAAACCTGTAATCCTCTGCTCTGTGTCTCATGCGTTTTGTTCTGTTTCCCCGGTGAGGACCAGTTATTTTTTCCTTGCCCTTGGCTTCTTTCCTCTGGCTTCCTCACCTGTTAGGGCCACCCCTCGGTGAAGTGCCCTTGGCTAGCCAGAGGTGTAACGGTTGCAGTGTGACAGCCCACAAAGGCTCCAGTGGGCTCTGCAGTGTGTAGAGCCTCTTGTTACAACTTGCCAGCAGTGCATGGGGACCCATGGGGTTGCCAAGCCCTAAAGCTGACCCTGGGGAGTTTTAACTTCTGCAGGACTAGTCTAGAGTCATTCTAGCCCCTTCATTCCTTGCCCTTCTAGGCCTGATTGCGGAAGATAACTCTGTTCATTTTATATAGCTACATTCAAACACCTTTGAGTGTTAGCAACTCTACCAGTTGTGTCTAGGAATAGAGATGCATTTGCTGCTACTTTCTTCTTTCAGCCACCCCATCCACAAGCAGATGCTGACACTTAATTAGGACAGATGAGCATGTGAGGGAGCTTTTATCTTTGCTTGCATACTGCAAATCTTCCATCAGGAAAAGGAAGGTTACTACAGCTGGGGAGTGTTTTTTATATTAGAAGATAATGGCTCGGACCTGCCATTATCAAAGGGGACATGAATGTCAGAGTGGAAGCCAGGAGCTGGTCATTCCTTGGGACTGCTCAGGTGTGTGTAAGTGGGTAAGAGGCCTCTCTGGGCAGGAGAAGGCTTCAGCTAGGTACCTTAAGGGGTCCTTCCTTGACCTAAGGCAAGTAGGAATGCAGATACAGTCTGAACCAGCAAAGCAGCTTGAACATTGTGGAGCCCTTGAGTCAAAATAGAAGGCAGACCTGCTGGAATGACATGCTCACAGCTGGGGTGAGGCTGGAGAATGTGCTGTCTCCCTTTGCCCTGGGTGTGCTCTGTGCCCAACAGCTCAGGACAGGTCTTGCAGAAGACAAGACCAGTTCAGAGTCTCGATCGTGTTGCTTTGGAGTGGAGGCAGGTAAGGAGATCAGAGAAATGGGGGAAGGGGTGTAGAGCATGGATTCCACTGGCCTGGTTAGACACACGGAGAGCAAGTCAGGGATGTTTTTAAAACTACCGAGGAGAAAGTCACAGTATGTGTACAACCAGAAAACTTGCATCCAAAGCCTTGGATACTCAATAGCATATAATAAAGAATACCACTGAAAAATAGTGTTAAAACGGTTAATGCAAATAACTCTGGAAGTAATCCTAAGCCTCCTGCTTCAAGATTTAAGCCAGTCTCCAAAAATGGGGGATTAGAGGGAGGTCCTTAGGGGAACTGTCTGTCCCTCATCTGTTCCTTGGGTACTTCTTAGGGCTTCCTGCAGGGCACATAACGGTAGGTGCTGTTGGAGAAACAAAATGCCGAGGGTGGGTTTTGCAGTTGTTCATCGGATCAGGGTGGATGCATTCAAAACTTGACATAGAACAGGGGACCATGCATTCCCTCCAGTAGCTGTTACATTCTTTATGCCAATTTGAACATTGGCCTGTGACTCTTAAGCATTGCCAAGGAGACCAAAGTGCAGAACAGATGCCAGCCTGGGACCTGGATGCCTTGGCTCAGGGTCACTTTTGATGTGTGTGACACCCTCTGCAGTAGTCGCCACGAGTCCTGCTGTGTTCTGTCCTAATAGCTATGTGGGTTCAGTGCACCTTGTTTGCAGTAGGCCAGCCATTCTTGCAGTCTTGGAGACCTCGTAGCTCTCCCGAGTTGTCACCAAAAGTATTTTGGCCTATGGAGTAGTTGCCTGCAGAACAGCAGTACCTGAAGCCAGTGCAAAAGCTTCACTGGCTTTTCTGCTCAGCTTAGTTTCTGGCCAGAGACCTGCTTTGCCCTGGATGTTTGTTGGTTGATGAACACCTCTCCTGTGCCGCCAGTGATAGGACCATGTGTGAAAGCACAGCGGGGAAGTCTGTTGCCCTACTTCATGTGGCTTTTGTGGTGGAGTAGCTCGTGCATGGGGAAGGCAGGCTGGGGAATGGGGAGATGGTGGGGTACGTGCTGCCTGCTCCAGAGCTGTCCTGGCAGGACAGTCTGTCCCCACCTCCCATGTACTTTTTTTTCCCCTCTCCACTGCTGTGGTAATACCAGCAGCCATAGGCCTGGCTTTTAATGGGTGGATTGCAGGAGCTGTGACAGTAAGCACTGCTGCAGCGTGGCTTGCTGTTCTCTGCAGGCTGGGACACACCATTCCTCCCACCACGCCGGTTGGGGACAGCTTGGCTGTTACAGGAGCAGTCCTGGCTGCACCTGCCAGCATGCCTTTCTGCTACAGGCTGTTGCAAGAAACTCGGTAACTGCTTTGGACATGTGCCTGCATCCTCCCCTCAGTAATTCCAGGTAAGGTCACAGTGGCCTGGCTCCCATGTGGGTGTTGCTGGACATCCTGGAGGATTCCTACAGAGGAGAGGGGTACCCTGGGCTCTGGCAGCTCTCCTCCTTCCAGCCACAGAGCAATAGAGAGGAATATACTAGTCTGAGCAGATGAAGGGCACAGGGGCCACCAGGGTGGGGTCTCAAGCATTGAAGTTGCCAGACTCGTGGTGCGCTGCGTGGCTTAGAGTCATCTCCTTACATCGAATGGTGGTGTGCCTGCGCTGCCCTTCCCAGGAAGCCTCAAAGCCTGGGCCTCAGTGAGTGCAACAGCTTCACAGCCTGGCCAGGTACAGGAGAGGAGCAGAGGGCGTTGATAAGGTGAAGGACCAGCTCATGAGTTTCAAAAGCTAAGCTGTAGTTACTGGTGTGGGTGTAGAACAGCCCTGAAGTGTCTGGTCAACAAGACCCTTACAGGGTTCTCCAGTGACACAATCCCCCATACTTGAGTTGTCTGCTACAAGACCTACTTGGGACATGATAGTAACTTTGCTGGCTCTGCAGGGATGGGAGTAGATGGTTGCTTCATCTCTTGCTTTCTAGCTCTGAGATCACATGGGCATGTTTTCTTCTTGTCGGGGGCTGAGGCTGGCAGTGTCTCTTGGCCTTGCCAGCGGCTGTATTCATTTCTGGTCAGGTTTGACAGCCCATGGAGCCCTTCGTCTTGCTGCTGTGACCAGTGCTTGTTCTGCGAGCCAGAGCCAGTGGCAGCTGTGCAAGCTCCTGCAAGGCCAGCTCTTTGTGCATAAACGGAGATAGACAGGGGGCAAAAGGGAACCTGCTTCTCATCTCCTCGGGACAGGAAGCCCTTCGCCCCCAGCCAACGCCATGCTGTCACTGCCTTCTCCCTTCTCTCTCCCCAGCAGTGTGGGGTGATGGCAGGTGGTGAGGATGCTGCTGCTGGCAGCATGCTGGGAGCCAGCCCCGGGCTGCACGGAGCTGCGGATGCGCTGCTTGCTTTGGGAGCGGTGAGCCCTGCGGAGAACTGGCTGTCGTGGCTCATCCCAGCCCTGCAGGGGACAGAGCTACTTTTGCAGGGGCAGGGGAAAGGCTGGCAAAACAGGCCGCCAGGCTGCTACTGTTAGTCGGAGCGCCATGCCTGACAGTGAGCGGGACACCCAGTTGCCCTGATGTGTGCCCAGTCCTTACTGGGGCTAAATGATTGTACAGCAGTGCCTGTCCCAGTACTGTTGAGCCCAGCCTGGTGGCAGCTGTCCCAGCACCAGTCATCCTGGCACTGGTGCCACTGTTCTGGCACCAGTAGTGACTCAGTACTGCCCAGCACCAGTTGTCCTGGCATTTTACTGCCCTGGCACCAGCTTGGGCCTGTACAAGCTGGCCCAGCCCCAGCACGGGTTCCTCTAGCCTGTGCTGCAGGGAGGCCACCTGCAGTGTGGCTGGGGAAAGAGCTGGTCCTGGTTTCTGGCCTTGCTCTCTGAGCACCTGCTTGTGAGTGTGAGCAAAATGCTTCTTCCTCAGCTGCAAAAGCAGCACCTACACCTTGCCCACCCGTGGCCAGGTACCTGGCAGGGGAGAAGCCAGCTCCTTCCTCCAGCACCCTCCATCTTGCCAGAGCACACGGCTCCTTGAAAACCTTCCCTCTTTTCCTATTGAACGTGTAATGCTGCAGTGCTGCAGGAGTTGCTCATCTGAACATGGGAAGAGGACACAGCTGAGCTAAACAGGATGGGTCCAGCCTCAGTGACCAGCTGCTGGCCCTGGACCAGAGCTGTCAGCACAAGACCCTGCCGTGGCTGGGAACACTGGGTTTCCTGGAGCTCTCTCAGGGCTGCAGTCAGCCAGGCACTGCTGTCCTGCCTAAGTTTAGATCCCCTTCCCAACATCTGGCAGAAATAAAGCAACTCATCCGTGTCAAACATAATATATTTATAGCAAAAATAGGGTTTTTCTGTAGCTTCCATACACAAGGTTTTTTCCCGTACATTTATGCAGTAAACAGGTTGACTGAAGCAGCGTGCACTGGGCTGACTCGACAGCTGCGCTTGCTTCAGGCTCCCACTTACCACGGGTGGCCTCATTCCCCTTTCGTGGCTGCTGTCCGGAGCCTGCGCTGGATCCCTCGTACCTCCCCTGCCAGGGGCTGTGGCAAGGGCAGGGAGCAGCCCTGGGACAGGGCGGAGCGGTGGTACATGCTCCTGCCCGCTGGGCAGAGGGCAAGGCTGGTGCACGGGCTGCCTCTGTTCAAATGGGGACAGCCCAGGGAGTCCCCCCAGCCCAGGCTGAAGGAGAAGCTCCCCGTAGCTCACCTCTGCCGACCGCAGGCTCTTCCACCATGCTGCTGCGCAGCAAGTGACTGGGCACAGGACCTCAGCCTTCTCAGGGTGGTAAAAAGATACAAGCCCTGTTAACTCAGGAAGCCTCCCTTGTTCCTCCTGCCCTTCCGCTGATGGGAGGCAGAAGAGGGGCCTTGGGGCAAGCTCCCCGAGGACTGCCCAAAGTCCCCTGCAGAAACCTCCAGAGCCTGAACACTGTCAGAGACCTTCTCACCCTACTGTCAGAGAAGGCAGGAGCACTAGGGCACCCTGCCAGCAGCAAGAGCTTCACAGTTTGGAGTTCACCTGGGTCATCGCTTGTCCATCCTAGAATTGTTTGGCACATAGACCTAAAGGGCAGGACACATAGGCAGCAAGCGCATCCCCTTCCTGTCCTGGGCTGGGGAAGGGCCCTTGCTCGGAGCCAGCGCTCCTCCCTGCCTGACCACACAACTCAGGATGTTGCAACGCACCCATGAGCTGCCTGCACTGTTCCCAAGTGAGATGCATCACCCCAACGAGGCCAGGCACTGAAGGGTGGCTTGCAAGCAGGGCAGCCGCTGTAGCACAGGGAAGGAAGCCAGCTCTCCCCTCTGCCCTCCCTGCAGCGGCCGAGGCTCCTGCAGCACCTGGGTGAGGAGCTTCTGCTTGCAGGGGAGTATCCCTCTAAACCAGCCCAGTCCACTCCCGCCTCCCTCTCCCCCCCCCGTCTTTGGCAGTCCTCCTTAGACACGTTCAAGTCTCCAGCATCACACCGACATCTCAGCAGCATGGACTTGCCTCACAGTTTGGTAATTGCACATAACGGGGCCACTCAGCGAGCCCCACAAGGGCGGGGGTGGGGGAACAAGACGGTCAAGTAACTAAATTGAGTAATCCCTTGCTGTCCATCCCAGCATGATGGGTCACACAGGAGTCCAAGGAGAGATGATGCTGCCCAGCCCTGCCACAGCGCAGCTCCCCAATGTCTAGGAGATCATGTACTGAGTGATGGCCTGCAACGCGTACAGCAGCTCTGCCTGCATTCGGGCTTCCAGGATGAGCAGGTTCACGTGGACCTAAGGGAGAAGAAAGAGAGGTTCAGGCAGCTGCAGTGTGCTGCAGGCAGTGGTGCAAGCAAGCGCCCACCCGGGCTAGTGAGTCTTTTGGCATGGGACAAAATGCTACCAATTTTTCCAGCACAGGCAGCTGCCCTTTCCCCCTCCTCCCAGCCCTGCAGGCTGTGGTGGCCTCCCAGAGCTGCCTGCTGGGGAGTCCCCAGCACACTAGGCACCAGCATACCAGGCTAGCACTGGTACAGTCCCTGCCACCCGCCCACAGCAGCCACTCCTGTGAGTTATGGCTGGACCGAGGGCTCACCTGGAGGCACTCACCAATGGGGTAATGGCCTTGGAGACCCCCATGCTGCCAGTGGCCCCTGTGCTCACCACACTGCGGGCAGCCTCACGCCACGCTAAGCCCAACTCCTTACAAACAACCAGTTTCCATTTCTCCCCCACCTGCCTCAGACTGGTTTGGTGGCTCAAAGGTTTCCCGTACACCCCCCGAAGCACCCCAGCCTGCAGTCCCTGCCCACTCCCAGCCCCACCGCAGCCAGAGCCAGGGGCCAGCTGTCCCACCTTTTCACTGTGCTTGAACTGCTTCCAGAACCTGTCAAACATTTCTGAGTTTGTCTTCTCTGGGTAGCAGGTTACGGTTTTAATGTAAACTTTGAGCATTCGCTCCAGGAGCTGATTCACTTCTGCATAGTCGTAGTCATCGTACCTGTGGGGAGCACAGGGGCGAGTTACGGCCAGCATCCTGTCCCTGCGGAGCACCTTGCCCGTGGTCTGCCTGGGGCATGGCACAGCCAACGGGACAGGGGGACACACAGCAGTGGCCACCAGGCACTGAAGCCCCACCCCTGAAGCGCCCTGCCCTGGCCAGAGAAGCTGAGCATCTCTTCCCTGCCTGGCCCAACATCCAGGCAGGTGATTCACCTCAGTCTCTTTTCCAAGCCCATCTGCAAGACAGCCCAAGTGCCCTACCCTCCTCCAGCCTGGGTCAGCTCAGTTTTGTCTGCTGGACTGCAAGGCTAGTTTGCCTACCTAATGCCAAACATGCAGTGGATGTAGTTCCAGATGCCTCGCTTGAAGACAGAGGGTTCACAGCCCTGCCGCTTGGCCATGGCACTGCTTTGCAGACCATCCACCATCCGAAACTTCTCATCCAGGAGATGCCCGATGTCAGAGTAGAGCCGGTTGACCAGCGAGAAGCCATGGTCTTCCCAGGAGTAGTCCTGTTGAGCACAGCAAGGGGCTTTCACAACTGCAAAAAGGAGCCTGGGGCATGCTCCCAGGAAAAAGGGCTGGAGACCTCGGGATGCAGCAGAATTCAATAGGTTTGCTCTGGGGGCAGCTCTGCCACAAACCACAACATTCCTCATCAGGCAGCTTTTGAATGATTTTGACCCTTGCCTCCATGAGGGCGATGTAAAGAAATCGGCAGCCCTTGGGGACAGAAGTCACTGGTCACCTCCCTCTCACCAACCCTAGTGGGACAGGTCCCCTCTCAGAGCTGAGCTTCCCCACTCAGGCATTTTGCAAAGGCAGCCGCACGAAATCCGGGCTGCACGGGCACCCCCGCAACCATCTACTCCCCACCAGGAGCGGAGAGGAGAGGAGAGGTGGCAGCCCGGGCTGCTGCCCGCTGAGAGAGCAGGAACCTCACCTGGACTCTGAATACCTGCGTCTGATCCTCGTCGCGCCGGGCAAAGTCCTGGTATCCAAAGTCAGGGTCCTGCATGTAGCATGCAAGATTGGTGGCACTGGTGATTTCCCCATCGGTATCTGTGAGACAGGAGAGCCCCCCAGACAGGTCAGAGCAATGCTCAGCTGCCCTGTTCCCAGCCACACCAGGTGTCAAAAGCCAGGCCTTGCTGTGCCTCTTTGGGAAGTGCCACTGCCTTCTTACCCGCGCCAGCATCCCAGGAGACCCTCTCCGTACATCACAGAAAACAGAAGTATAAACATGGGGGAGCAACACCCAGGTATGCCATACAAATTCCCATCCTGCACACCCACCTCCGCTTCCTGCCCCTCACCTTCCTCTCGGTCCTGCTGCAGCAGCCTCGTCTCCTCCCTGCCCTCAGTCTCTACGTGGATCCGCTGCATGCGTTCCCGGAGGGAATCCAGCTCCATGCAGGAGTCCAGGGACTGCACAGACACAGGCTCAGGGGTGAGGGCAGTGGTCCCGGCCGCACCCCACGTCCCCCTGTGGACCCACCCTTGGGGACTCACCCGCTTGCGGTTGATGCGCAGCAGCTCCTGGCCGCAGCCGTTGCCAGCAGTGGCTTCGCAGAAGCACTGGTTCCCAGGCGACAAGGGCTTCAGCAAGCCTCGGCCCCCCAGCCCCTCGTCCTGCTCGCAACCACAGCCAAAGACAAAGCTGGTGAGTGCATGGCAGTGCGCCAGGAGGACGACAGCGTGCACCAGCTCCGCCAGCGACCAGCTCCACTCACTGATTTTCAGCAGCTTCTGCAGGACACAGACAGACCAGTGATGTGACACGGGCAGGCGGGCAGAGTGCCGGCACCCCCTGGAGAAACTGCTGTCCTCACCACAGCCCTGGTCCCTGGCTGATAGCCCCCCCCAATACCTCAATGTGCTCCTTGGTGATGAGCCATGGCCGATGTGCCAGGATCTTGTTGATCTCGTTGAGGTTGCGGAGTTTGGGGGGGATGAAGTCGAGGCCACGCAGCCACTGGGGATCGCCCCCTGCCCGCAGGAACTGCAGCACGTGCAGGTTCACCAGGTACCGGCACTGGTGCCGGGCAGCTGCCTGCAAAAGCAGCACGTCAGCATCCCCGCACCATGCTGGCGGGACAGGCCTCCTGCGACCCCATGCCCACCTCTCACCCAGCCTCCAGGACAACATGATTTTGGCCTCTGTAGAGAAGCCTGCGGCACAGGCTGTCTGGTGGAGGGAGAGCGGGGAGCCTCACAGGGCTGAGCAGAGCCCCCCGTCCCCTCCGGCAGCTCCCAGTGGGGCTCACCATGATGGCGATGTAGTGCCGGCAGTCAAAGGGCAGCGGGCCATCCATGTGCATCAGGTAGTGCTGCATCTTGAGGAAGCTGTCAAGGTACTGCGGGTGATAGCCCATCTGCTGGGTCACCGCCTCCAGCCGCCCCCGGCTCGCCAGCACCTTCACAAAGAGGAACTGGGGGCGCTCAGGGTCGCTGCCAGACATCTTCACTACCTGTGGGGAACGCGCTCTGCTTAGCTCTCCCCGGAGCAGCCTCTGCTGCAGCAGCCCACCCCAGCCAAGCCCAGGCTCTGCAAGGGGCTGGGATCCCCTCTTCAAGCTTGGTGTTCCCAGAGGGACACCATCAGTTCAGAAGCCACCGCAGAGGGCTCGGGCTTAGGTTGGGGAGCTGAGCAGAGCGCTGCTCAGCAGGGTCGCTGCTTGCAGGAGGTCAGGCTGCAAGAAACACATGTTGAGTCTCTGCCTGGGAGAGGGCTTTGACTGGTGAGCAGAAGCAAAGGGCAAACTAGGAGTGATGTTTCCTTACAGCCTTGGAGGCAAACGCAAGGCCAGAGCAGAGGCAACATGACAGATGAAAGACCTCCCAGGACAGAGTAGCCCATCAGCCTTACCACCAGGCTCCCACATTGCCAGCACCGAGGCCTCCCGCCCAGCGCTGGGATGGGGGGGGAGAGCTGGGGAGCCAGCTGAGCTGCTCCTGGGCTCCTGCCCCAGCAAGCCAAGGGGCAAGTGGTGTCCTGGTACCCGCCATGTGGTCAGGAGCACACGGAGTGGCTCAGAGGTCTCCCCATGCGCTGCCCAAGGAGACAGCATGGGAGCAGGTCCTGTAGCACATGGGTGTGTGGCACAGCTGGCACCGGCTGTGCCCACCAGTGAAAACACAGACAGGTAACTCGGCGAGGGGGGTCCATACATCCCCAGCAGCGCCTGCCCCAGCCCTGCACCGGTGCCCCAGCCAAGCACAGCCCTGAGCCACACCACCCCAGTCCCTCCTGACAGGGTGGTGGGAGCAGAAGACGGGGATGTGCAAAAGGCACCCAGGCAGCTGCTTCGCCCCAACAGCCCCATTCCCACACCTCCCAGCCGACAGCAGGGTCTGCACCCACAGGCTGCCTGCCCCAAGACACGGGTGCAGCAGGCGCTAACCCTTGTCACACAGGAAGTCACAGCTCCCGCTTGCGCGCGGGAGCCCAGGCAGCACCCTTGGATGCAGAGGGTGTGCCTCCCATCCTGGGCTCGAACCAAAATCTCCCCTGGGAACAATTGGCCCTGCTGACACCACCATCATCTTCCTCCCACCTGTTTCTCCGTTGCAGTCACCTGAAGGCTGGTGACCAGGGCACAGCAACCACAGTGGCACAGCAGCAAACCAGGAGCATGTCTGCAAACCAGCCCCTGCTCCACCATGACCCTGGGTTGTCACTGCCAGCCAGGACACACGCACAGCCCTCGGAACCCTGACCAGGAACCCCAATGCCCTGTGCACCTCGCTTTGCCAGCAGCTATCTTGCCAATCAGAGAGCTACATCAGGCCTTAATTTCTGTAGCAGCTCAGCATGCCACCACGAGGCAACCCAGAGGGTTGGGGCAGCACCAGCAGGGAAGGCAAAGCTGCAGGGCACAGAGCGGAGCACCCCAGGGTGACGGGGAGGCTGAGTGGGGCTGAGCTGCACAGCAGCACGGAGCAGTCGCACCCACACAAGCGGCGCTGGAAGCAGCTCTGGCTATTTTCTACC
>VYZW01061368.1:0-27945 GCA_013401315.1 Balaeniceps rex
TACGGCCGCGTCACCGCCCACCTCCACCCGCCCCCGGCGGCCACGGCCGGTGCGGCACCCGGCCGGGCGGCGAGCTCCGCCCCCGCGCGGCCATCTTAGGTGTGGCACGCCGCTGGCCTCAGCCATGTTGGGAGTGGCACTTCCGCCCTCCCTTGGCCCGGGGAGGCGGGGCCCGGCCGCTTGAGGCCGCCATGTTGGGAGTGGCAGGAAGGGGCAGGGCTGCCGGGATGGGGCTGGAGGGGGGCAGACCCCAAACTGAGGGGCCTGGAACAAGTGAACCTTCAAATCAAGGGGCTTGGGGGGCTCAGACCCCAAAGAGAGGGGGCCTGATAGGGCTCAGAAGGGAGCCAGACCCCGACAGAGGGAGCTGATGGGGTTTAAAGCCCAAGTGAAAGGGCCCAGAGGGGCTTAGACACCAAAATCCAGGGCCCTGGAGCTGCTCAGGGGGTGCCGGTGGGGCCCAAAGCCCATCTCGAGGTGGCCAAAGGCAAATCCCAGCCCAGGCCCTGGGTTCAGACCCTACTCCAGGTCCCCAAGGGATTGCATTCGCTCACTCTTCCAAACAAACTGCCCACAAGCAAAAGCTCTTCATTTTTCCTAATACTTTAATTAGATCTTAATGATTTATTGCTCATCTGCGAGGATTAATATTGCGTTCATTAAAAATCATCCATATACAAAATAAACCTCTCCCTCCCGGCCCGACGCTGCCACCGCCACCCCCGGGCTCCCCCCCCACGACATGGCTTATACAGAGATGGAGCCCTTACGCCGAGGTTCGACCCTAACGTGGATGGGAAAGGGGGGGACCGTGACCCCCAAGCGCAGGGGGCCTGGCGCGGGTCCCCTCAGGGGGAAGAAAGGGATGCGCTCGCTCCCTCCACAGACGCCCATGCCGGCTCACTGAGCCAGGCATAAGCCCTCCGTGAAGTCTGAGGGATGGTGGAGGGGTCCCTGCGAGGCAGGGGATCCCCAAAAGCTGTGGGGGAGAGCGAGCGACCCAGCGACAGTCCAGGAGGAGATGGGGCAGGGTGAGAAAGAAGAACAAGGACAAGGAGGCAGAGGGGAAAAGAAGGTGGTGATCAAAGCCACAAGCATCCCTCCCCTCTTCCTCTCATCCCCACAAAAGAGCTTTGCACCCCCGGGGAAGTGGCGGCACCCCCAACCCTGCAAACCCCGGGGAGGGACCCAGCCAGGCGGCACTAAAAAGGCATCCCCAGTCCGTGGGATGGGGTGCACGGAGGTGAAGGAGCAGCCCCAGTTGCGGGTAGCACAGCATCTCCATTATCCGTGTACCAGGAGATGCAGGCAGGGCAGGCAGGAGGGGTCTTCCTTCCCTCCATGCTCTGGCCTTGGCTGGGGGAAGAAAAAGGCATTGGGGAGGAGGATAAAAAAAGCCAAGAGAAACCTCACTGGGTTTACAAGCAGCTTCCCCCGTCCCGGGACAAGCTGCAAGAGATGGAAAAAGAGAAACATGTCACCACCGAGGATGGGGAAGGGGATGAACGAGGCGATGAGAGTGGCTGAAACGCACTGCGAGAGGGCAGGGAAGAGCTGAGAAAGCCCAGCTCGAGGGTTGGGGCAGCGACGGGGAGCCGAGGGCTTTGGGCAGGGGGCTGTGGCGCAGAGGGCCCAGGCTGGGGTAGGGGGAAGGCTCATCTCTGCGTCCGAAAACAAAAAAAGTGAAATACCCCCCCAAAAAAAAAACCCTCAGCCACCCTTAAAATCACCCTGTGCCTCTCGGTGGGAGATGGGGCCGCTCGGACACACCGAGCACCCGTACTCGGCAGGCAACTGCATCCCCGATGCTTCCCCCCCCGCTTTAAAACATCTCTGTAAGGATCGAAAAGGAAAAAGAGGAAAACACAAATAAAGAAACAACAAAAAAAAAAGGTTTTAAACTCAATTAAGGTGCAGTTTGGCTAAAAAAAAAAACAACCTAGGAGAGATGAGGATAATGCTGGGTAAGCGACCCCCGTCCAAATTCAGATTAGCACCCTGAAACAGTGAACTCCCCCGTATCCGACCGGCCACCAAACCTGGGCCAGCGGCCACCAAACCTGGGCCACCTCAGCGCAGGGACCCTGGCTGGGCTTGGGGACAGTCACCTATTCACGAGGTGGCCAGCAGGCGCCACTCTGCTCCCAAGCAGCACTAGGAGCATTGATCTAGCAGCTAAAACTGGGCTCTTTAAGGCAATTTAGAAGTTGCAGATAATCCACACAAAGAAAGAAACGTAAGATAAGGTAGAACAGCATCTCTGTATCTGCAGGGATCCCGGCCGAGACTAACGTGGGCTGGAAAGGTGGGGAAAAAATAAAAAACAACCCCAAAACCGAACAAACATCGCTGCAGGAATGAATTGCCCTTGGCATACGAGGAAAGGGAAACCCTCTCCAGGAGCCAGGGCTGGGAGCGACCAGCGGCTTCAGCCACATGAAAGAAAGAAGTGAATCCCAAGTTGTCTGCCAAGATTAGACAGAGATGTGATCACATAAAAGGGTGAAACGGAGGAAAAAGAAAAAGTGACTTTAAAAATCACTCTGATAAATGTAAAAACAGGTTTCTCTGTTGGTTTTAAAAAAAAAAAAAAAAAAAAAAAGGTNAAAAAGAAAAAGGTAAACCAAAATAAAGTGATCTTTAAAAATAATCTGTCTAATGGTGCCTTGTGTGGTCTGGTCCTTCATGGGTATGGTCCGTCAGTATCTAGGAGAGAAGGGAGGGGACAGTGAGGCCGTGGGTGCTTGGGGACACAGCTCCTGGGAGCTGATGCTGTCCCAGCGCAAGGAGATGCCCCCAACGGCACCCACTGGGTGGGGAGACGGCGGCTCCCTGCCCCGGCCGGCACTGACCTGTAGTAATTGGGTTTGAAAGGCCCGTTTTTGTTGAGTCCCAGGTATTTCGCCTGATCGTCCGTCAGTTCTGTCAGGTGGGCATCGAACGAAGGCAGATGCAAGCTGGCGACGTACTCATCTGGGAAGGGGGAGAGGAAAGAGGGGATCAGGGGGTGCACGTCCCCCACTGCACTGCCGGGGACATGATGTTTGGACTCATCATATGGCACCGAAAGGGCCGGGGCACCATGCTGGGTCTGGCTAGGCAGTCCTTGCCATCTAGCACCACGGATTCACCACCACGCAAGCCTATGGCCGAGCTGAGGCCAAGCCCTGGTGCTGAGCAGGGCTGGATGTGCCTCAAAAGGCACAGGGGTTGCATGAAAAGCCTCGGAGCAAGAAATCTGCAGGATAAGGAACGCCTGCCACGCTGCAGAACATAAAGGAAAATAAATCTAACAACCGGCAAGTGTTTTGAGGTTGCTGCCTCTGATGGCTCCCCTGAACTCATCCTCTCCCTGAAAGTTTTGTCCAGCCCAGGTTTGAGCTTCTCCTACGTCCAAAACCACATCCCGCAGCAGGCCAGGGGATAAGTCAGTCTGGGTTCCCTTCACTCACCCATCTTCTTCGGCAGCAGGTACACGTCCTGTTTGTAACGGCCCTCGGGAGCGTTGTAGAGCTCAATCAGAGCCAGAGCCTGCAGAGATGACAGGGGACAGCCCGGGGACAGTCAGGGACAGCCACCAAGCCGGGCAGCGCTGAACACCCACAACGGCACAAATAAGGGTTTGGGAGCAAGGATTTCCCAAATGCCCTGAAGGAAAGGTTTCCACCTCAGGGTACCTTCCCCTCTCTGGGTCTCCGTGATCCCACTCATGCTGGGCGAGGACCAGAGAGACGGGAGAGGAGATGCCAGCTTGTTTGCAGCATCTGGGCTTAACACCCCGGGGAAATCCAGAACACGAGGATGGAGGAGAGGGGAGCAGTTCTAATTCTCTTAAACCGTACGGCTGCCGCATCGCACAGAAATGAAGGGATTGCTCGTTTTAAGCTGGCAGCATCGCTCCAAAAACCACAGCCACTCCTTCAGCAGAAATAAAACTGCATCTCCCCCGAGTACCAGTTCACGCAGCTGAGAGCCAGGTCCAAAACACGGCCCTGGTCCCCATTGGTTTGGGCTGACAAGTGCGAGGAAAAGGAAATTCCCCACCGTTAGCACGGCTGTCCTCCCCCACCATCGCAGTCCCCAGCCATCAGTCCCCTCCATGCTTCCAGCCCAGCAGGTTTCTTCCATCGCTCCCCGACCGAGGGCCGCACCGGCCTCGGCTGCTCGCACAGCCAGCGCTGACTGCAGATCTCCGAGCAGAGCCAAATTTAATCATCGTTTTCTTTGGAAAGGCAGAGTCACAACAAACAGTGCAAGACACGAGCCGTGTCCGCCCAGCTGAGCCAGCCCTGATGCTGGGGAGCATTTTAACCACCGGCCACCAGAGCCCCAAAACTCACCCCAGGGTTGTTTTGGGTTTGGTTTTTTTTTTTTTTTCAAGTGATGCAGAAATCAAGAGTCCAAAGACAAAGCAAAGCCTTTGAGGTAAGCTTAAACCCATGCTGGGGGAGCTCTCCAGTGGCTTACAGCACAGCAGGAGCTCTGCCACAAAACCTGGCTCATTTAAAAGCTCTCTCCCAGCTGTAAGCAAAGTAGTGAGTTCACATCATCAACTGCATCCCAGCCAAGAGGTGGTGGCTACCGTATCTCTGGCACCGGGGCCATCCCAAGGAGCCATCCAACTGCGTGTTCCCAGCTTCTTCCAAACCATCCCCACCCCAAGGCTCGTGCAAGGCCCCAGAGCATCGCCCACTCCCTGCAGCGTACGGACCTGAGTGGTGGCTGTGATGGAGAGAACGAAGGTGGGAACCGTGGAGCAGCTCAGGTTGAGGAGACGGCCCTAGGAGACAGCAGGAGGAGTTTGCAGAGAGCTGGACTTGCCCCCAAAGCCAAACCAAATCACGTCTTGAGATAGGATTCACCTCTACCCCCTCCCTGGGGCAGGGGGCAACCACAGCAGTGATTCAAGGGCCACCTATGTGACCGGAGTGTTCAAACTCTGCCTCAGTTTCCACCCCAACCCTCAGCTTTAAGGCAGGGAGATTTTTGCGGTCCCTAGAAAGAGCCAGTCCCTCCTAGTGCCAGGAGAGCTCAAGTGGGAAGAGGAGACACCCAGCCGGTTTGCTGCGTGGGAAACCCTGCCAAAGCCAGAAGCAGATGGCGTTTGGCTCATAGGGATGGCTCCCGGCTCGGAAGAACGGAGCCAGATGGCACCTCTGTGGCTGCATGTGGTACACGATACCTCCCCCCCGCCTCAAGAAAAGGAAAATAAAAAAAATAAATCAGGAAACCCTTTCCTGAGCTCTGAACCTCCTCCTAGGTACGAAGCATCCCAGCACCTTTCCACCTGGTTACACCTCTGTTACAAACTCTGGCACGCAGTGATTTCCCAATAAAGCAACATCGTGGCACAGCTCTCGGCGCACCTCAGCCAGCAACACCACCCGCTTCCCATCCGGCCAGATGACGTGGTCCACTTGGGAGCGGACCCGCTCCCAGGTCAGCTCCGGGGTCCGGAGGCTGGTCTGCAAGAGCAGGAGGAAGAGGCTGGAGTCATCACGGGAGGACGTCGGGGCAGCCGCAGCCGTCGAGGCTGCGGGCAGACTCACCACATCGATCTCGGTGTTGGAATGGCCCATGTTGCACACGATGCAGCTGTTCTTCATCCGATCCAGGTGTTCTCTGGTCACGACGTTCTTGTTTCCTGCAGAGGGGGCACAGATGAACCCAAAGCAGTGGAAATATAAAACCTCTGATTTCTCCTTCCCGGCACTTGGGTCAGAGCAGCTCAGCTTGGGGCAATATCAGATACTTCAACCAGAATGAGAGCCCTCCTGGCTGTGACAACAGAGAAACACACGGGATGAGTGCTGATCTTCGGTCCCATGAATTAACCAGGCTCTAGGAGACCCCCAAATACCTCTGGGGACACGTGGCTGTGATGTCCCTCCTCCCAGGGGCTGAGGAGGACTGTGGCCAAACAGCAGACTGGGAGGGGGTAGGAGGAAAAGCTCTCGCCAGAGCGCAGCTATCGCTCTTGTAAAATTAGCAGCACATGGCTGCGAAGTGTCCTCCATCCCCAGCTCCCCCAGAGCCCTTGAGACACCCGCTTGGGAAAGAGTGCTCTTAGCCTGCTCCAAGGCTCACCCACGACCTTCTCCTGCCCTACCTGTGCAGGTGATGACGACATCCACCTGACGGATTACTTCACTCAGCTTCACCACCCGAAATCCATCCATACTGGCAAAAAAAAGAGGGAGAGGGACCACGATGAGGAAGAGAAGCCTGTTCCCTCTGCCCCAGGCCAGGAGGGATCTCAGCACTGTATTGCTGCAGCAGCTCCAAACTGCTCACGCAGCAGCCAGGCCATCCTTCCACATCCCCAGGGATGCCAGATGCAAGAGCAAGGGCTGTGCGAAGGATGCGGCGTCAAACCTGCTCTCACAAATGTTGGAGGAGCCAGGGGACGCGTGGAGCGTTCAGCCAGCCCTGCATGAGCCCTCCAGCAGCCTTCCCAAGCCAGCTGGTGCAGGTGCCTACCGCCTGGTACCCCACAGCCCTGAAAGCTGCCCCAGCCCTTCCCCATCACAACCCAACAAGATATATATTCTCCGAGATGAGCCACAGATCCTCCTGGCTCTGTTTCAGCCTCTGTCAGGGTTTACAAGAGGCCAGAGAGCAGAGGAAGAGATGGTCACAAGCAGCACGTAGTATCTTACCAAGCTTGGAGAGCGCAGATGGGGTCGATCTCCGTGACGTAGACGATCGCTCCCAGGGCTTTCAGAGCAGCGCAGCATCCCTTGCCGACCTGCCGAGGCAAAGAGTCAGCATGAAGCTGAACACGGGATGCGCCCAGTGCTACAATCCCTTCCCTAAAACAGCCCGAGCGCATCCCAGGCTGGGAGATGCTCATCCCGGCCATCTGCCTGATGCCAGGAGCAGCTCAGCGATGTATCTGGCGAGTGGCACTTTTGCCGCAAGCCAGGCTCCCCCTCGAAGGCCACCAGCCCCCCGGCACAGCCACCAGCCCCCCGGCACAGCCACCAGCCGGCAGGAGCTTTCCAAAACCAACATGCTCGCAGCCTGCGCAGCCCCCAGCATCACAGGAACCCTTCTGAGCTCTCCTCCGAGAGCAGATTAAAGCCAGTCGGGATGAGCACGCACTTCCCCCACTTGCCTTGAAGCCAGAGGGTTTCTTTGGCATTCAGAGCCATCCTGCACTGCTCGGGGGACAGATCCTCCATCCCACACTCCCCGCATCAGCACGGGAGAGAGCAGAGCTCCTGCAACAGCATCTCTGACTCTTATCCCTCTCCTCACTACAAAATTAAACTGAAGTCCGGCTCTCCACACCACTTACCCACACTAACACCTGGCTAATCTGCACGTACCCGTGCTCAGCCCCATTTTCTGACCAGCAAGATGCTGCTGGGTAAGAAATATCTCCAGAGACACCCTCGCTTATCACCCAGCTCCGACCTCAGGTCTACTGAAAACAGCCAGGCAGGGCAAACTGGGACTCCAGCCCACATCCAAAGGGGAAAACAAGTGAGGGTGGAAGGACTCCCTTGTTTTGAAGGAGTCCAGTAAAACTCAGGACAGGCCCTGGAGACTACAACTCCCAGCACAACTCATGGCTGGAGAATCAGACGCCACCCCAGAGCGCCTTGGCAAGAGCCAGCGCAGCCTCTTGGTCGAGCAGAGCTGGGCTCCACTGGTGTTTAAATAAATTAGTAAGAGTGTTCCTGCCGGGAAGAGCATTTGCAGCTACTGCCAGGCCCTTCGCAGCGCGGGAAGATAAACACCCACGCAGACAGCGCACAGATGGAGGGAAGGTGTCAGCTCCCGGCTCTGCGCTCTTCCAGGGCAGAATCATTTACAAGTTCGTGATACGATTCCCCTCTGCCAGAACATTACCCACCAGCGAGATGCAGCCTGCCTCTCCGCCTCCTCTGTCACAGGCTCGGTGACAGCCGGGCTGGATGCTGAACTCGGTCCAGGGACAGCAGATGGGAGCACCCATGGGTAGTTATAATTCAGGCCAGCGTTCCCAGCAACTGCCGTATTTGCAGCCCAGCTAATCTGCAGGCAAACTGGGAAATCTGATGCTTGTTCTCCAGCCTCCCAGCAGGTTCTAGCAAGATTTCCCTGGTAATCGCTCACCAGGTTTGATCTACTCCTATATCAAGGGCACGTGGTCTTTGCACAGGGAAGAAGCAGGATGCTGAGCTCGGGGGAAGGATGGCTCGGGGTGGGAGGCTGACTCACAGCTCCACCGACTGCCGCTTACGAAACTCACCTCCCCATAACCACAAACCACCACTTGCTTCCCTCCAAACATCACATCCGTGGTCCTCTTCAGGCTGGGGGACAGAGAGAGACCTGTGTTGGGATTAGTCAAGCGCACACCGCTGATGGCACAGGGCAGCGCTCCGCTGCAAGAGCCCCCAAAACCAGGTCCTGCAAGCACACAGCAAGGGCAAAGCAGCAAAGAACTCAATCTCTGCCCAAGAGGTGCCAGAGCCAAATCCACCAGTGTGAGGGTGTCCTGGTTTCGGCTGGCATAGAGTTAATTTTCTTCCTAGTAGCTGGCATAGTGCTGTGTTTTGGATTTAGGATGAGAAGAACGCTGATAACACACTGATGGTTTAGTTGTTGCTGAGCAGTGCTTACACCAGTCAAGGACTTTTCAGCTTCCCATGCTCTGCCAGGGGCACAAGGAGCTGGGAGGGGGCACAGCCAGGAGAGCTGACCCAACCTGCCCAAAGGGCTGTTCCATACCATATGGTGTCGTGCTCAGTATAGAAACTGGGGGGGAGTTGGCCACGGGGCAGCGATCGCTGCTCGGGGACTGGCTGGGCATCGGTCAGCGAGTGGTGAGCAATTGCATTGTGCATCACTTTTTTGTGATTTTGTATATTCTTGTGTTTTGTATATTCTTTTATCATTATTATTATTTTCTCTTCCTCTGCTGTCCTATTAAAGTGTCTTTATCTCAACCCACGGGCTTTACTTTTTTCCTCCCCGATTCTCTCCCCCATCCCACCGTGGGGGGAGGGTGAGCAAGCGGCTGTGTGGTGCTTTAAACCCAGTTTAAAGTTGCCAACTGGGTTTAAACCACAATAGAGAGAGCAACAGTGCAGATAGGGAGAAGGGTTGGACTCACCCGTCCAGGATGGATTCCCGGCAGCAATAGAGATTATCAAATTTCTGTTTGGTGACAGAGTCGTTCACGTTCATGGCTGGGACACACAACTTGCCGGCCTTGGAGAGCTGGTACAGCCTGGAAGAGGACAGAGGCAGGTCAGAGCAGAGAGCAGCAACCCAACAGGAGATCTCCAGATCAGCCTTCCCAAACCTCCTACCTGTGCACGCCAGTCACGCTCTCCTCCACAATCCCTCGGATCTTCTTGAATATGTTGGGGTATTTCTTATAAACCCAATGGGTCAGGTCCCCGCCGTCATCCAGGATCTAGAGAACAGGCAGGGAAGAACATGGAGCAGTCAGGCCTTCCACTGGGAAAAGCGCTCACTGGGGACAGGACGGGGAAAAAGAGATGGAGGAAAGATTCAGGCACCGATGGAGGGCTGTTTGGGCACAGGCCTGGGGGCCAGGACTCCTGGGTTCACCTAGTTGCCAGCAGCTCAGGGTCTCCTCCAAAACACAGAGGATTTCTTACCCACTGCGTGGAGCTGAAGGATCCTAACAAGGTTTTCTGGCCCTGCTATTGCTCTGCAGCCTGGAAACGTGACCACAGGCAGCACTAACTAAACAGGCTGAGATCAGAAGGATGCTACGACATTCATGCCCTGAAAGCAAACGGTCAAGAGGAAAGGCTGCGGGAGCTGTCACGGCCCACTGACACATGTTATCGCACCGTTAGTGATCATGGACCATGCTTCAAGGCAGTTAGAGGCATTATCTGCTCTCAGCAAGGGAAAGGGACCCTGCAGAGACCACTCTCTTTGGGAGAGGGTGGATGGGATCTGTGTTGAGAGAGGAGCTGTTGGGGCAGCTCCTGTAGAGCTGACCCTGGGGGAGAAGAGGTGCCGTGGTTTCTCGACTCGTTGGCAGCTCCGGCAGGAGATGTTCCCATGCCGTTGGGCTGTACTAACTCAGGACACTGTCTCTGCAGCTCCCACAAAGCCCACGGTGGCCCCCAACCCAGCGCCATTCTCCAGGACCCCCACTTTAATGGGGGCTCAGAGGCCTTTGCAACGCCAGCAGATGCCCAGGCAGCCCCAGCAGGCTCCCAGAAACAATCCCAGGGAGGGAAGGGTGAGGAGCACCCAGTGAGCACTCCATGGAGGAGGAGGAAGGGCCGGAAGAAGGCTCATTACCATGTTGGCCTGCCAGCCATCTACGTTAACGCAGCGGTCGATGCACCACCAGAAGTCATCCTCCGACTCCCCCTTCCAGGCAAATACGGCAACACCTAGAAGAAGAGAAGCATCCTTGGTATCTGCTGAGTTTGGCAGAGCTCTCTCCTGCTCAGCCAACTCAGGAAAGCCACAGGCAGGAGGGCCAAAGGGCCACGCAGAGATCGAACCAGAGCCCACAACAGGATCAGACCTGTTTATCCTTCCCTAAAAGATACGTGGTCCAAACCATTCCTTAAACCGACCGGCTGGGACAAGGCTACAGAGGCAGGAGGGGCTGGAAGGGCTCTGCGTCCCTAGGCTCAAGCTGTACTCACCAGCTTCTGCCAAGGCAGCCGCCACTTCGTTCTGAGTGGAATAGATGTTACAGGCAGACCAGCGGCACTGCGCTCCCAGCGCGCACAGCGTCTCGATCAGCACCTGCGAGACAGCGGGGTGAGCGGCAGGCCCGGGGGAGCGGTGATGGGCACAAGCACGCCAGCACGGCGCAGGGCTCCAAGCACAGCTTTGTGCAACGGGTAGCAAGGAACCGATCAGAAATCGGCTCCAGCAAACATTGCCCTGGGGAAATGGGGGCGGCAGAACCTCTCCAAGATGTTTCCAGAAAAGCAAAGGTGCCTCCTCCAATTGCCCAAGGCTGGGAAAGTTAAGAGACTTTCTTCCCCAGGGAAAAAAAATGGTCTCTCCTACCCCAGATGCCCCAAATAAGCAGCCACTCACCGCAGTCTGCGCTGTAATGTGGGTACAGCCCACGATTTTAGCTCCAGCCAAAGGTTTCTCCCCTTGAGCTCGTTTCCTGAGCGAAATCAGAGCAGACATGTCTGCAAAAGGAACAGAGGGGGTTTAATGACAGCTTAGTCCAGAGAGGCCCCTCTCTGCCAGCCCTGCTCCCTTTTCTGGGGTCTCCCAGGCTACATCCAGCCCCACAGTTTTTGCTACAGTCATTACACAGCCAGGGAGAAAACTCCTCATCCCTGGCCTGGCAGGTCTGTCCAAAATGGGACCAAAACACCAGTGTCATTTGTCACTTAGCCGCGTAATGAGAGAGGTCTGGGACAGGCACTGCACAAGGACGGCATCTGATGTGCCCCAGCTAAGGACAGTCACCAGCCCTGCAGCAGAACAGCATCACGGAGAAGCACCTAAAGAAGACGGAAACAGTGCTGCCACATCTCAGAAGGGCTGCTCTAAGTGTGCCTGGATCATCTTCCCTTTCTAAGGCTTTGGCAGCGTGCGTGTAAAAGGAGCCCGAAAGCAAAGTTACCCAATCACCCCACTGGAAACGGTAACTCAGCTTCCCACAAGCCCCAAGGGAAGGGGTTGGGACTGTCAATTTTCATGTCTCCGAAGGCGTTGCAAGATCCTTGCCCACTGAGGTTTCTCATCCAAAGCCACCAGAACATTAAACCCTGCAAGAGCCCGGCTGTCATTAGAAAATGGATGCCGCGCTTCATTAACATTTGCTGTCACGTCTAGCTCTCCCCCACATAATCTGTTGATTCGGGGTGGGGGGAGAAAAAAGGCTATCCGAGGCTGTAGCATGAGTTGTGGGAATTGCCATGGCTCAGATCCTGGTCTCCGGAGAGCACAGCACCCAGCCGCAAGCCCCACGCTCCTCTTTTACCTTGTTCAGCGATCTCGATCTCCCGGCGCCCAAACTCTGCCTGCTTGATGTTCTTCACACAGAAATTGCTGCTGCCTTTGGAGTTGGTTTGTTGTTTCTCTCGGGGGGACACCTCATCATCAGAGCTGTCCGTGTAGGAGGCAGCTAAAGCCAGGAGAGGAATGCATGTTATGAGACCCCCAGGTCTCAGGGGTCCGGGGACCTCCTACCCTTCAGGTTCCTGCTCCATTTCGCTTCCCAGCTTTCACGCATGCACACACTCATGGCTCAAGCTACAAATCTCCTAAGGAAAGCCAATGTCCAGAAGGAATTTTGCACTCTTGCTCCCTAAAACAACTCAGAACTAACTGGGTTATCAACTGGTAATCAATGCCTGAGCTTCGGGAACCCCCAGAATTATCCCCTCCACGTCCGAGTACAACACAGCAGCATGGAGCATCCTGACATGTGGCGTGAGCAGCACGTTCACAGCAGCACCAACTCCGAATTTGGGAGAGGACCAGGCAGGGACAAGGAGCCCAGCACCTACCAGAGCTGTAGCTGTCGGTGGAAGACTGCGAGATGGAGCGGGACAAGGACCGACGGCCCGTCTTGGTTGGGAACTTGGTGAACTCCTGCATGTCATCTGCAAACTGGATTTGCTGAGAAGGGCAAAGGAAGAGAAGTGCTAAATCAGCGGGTGCTCCTTACGGCACATCACCTTTCCAGGCTATACGGGCCCGTGGCTCCCTTCAGTCCACCTTGACTGCTGTAGTCGCAGAAATGAGCATCACCAAATGCATCGAGGAACAGATCTGTGGCTACAGATGCCAAAAATTGAACCCCCCACAGAAATGAGCATCACCAAATGCATCGAGGAACAGATCTGTGGCTACAGATGCCAAAAATTGAACCCCCCACAGAAATGAGCATCACCAAATGCATCGAGGAACAGACCTGTGGCTACAGATGCCAAAAATTGAACCCCTTCCTCTGCCTGATCATCTCTGTCATCAGAAGGTTAGAGCAGATTTTACACCTAACACCTCAAGATAAAAAAAAGAAAGCACCCAGCGAGGCTTGAAACATCCCCTTTAGCCCACCTCTGGCTCCCTGAGGCTCCTCCAAGAAAGTCAGACTGCTTGTACAACACAAATACTGTGCAGCCCTCCAGACGAGCCCTGTGCAAGGCAGAACCTCCGCTCCAACCCCAACTGGTCCCAACTGATTTCTGCCCAAAAGCGCAGCAGCAAGAAAGCCGGGGTGGTCCCAGCAGAAACTCAGATCCCTGGTGCTTCCAGGCTCTTCCCCAGCAGCAGAGCATCCCCCAGGTTAAAAACACGGCGCATCCTTCCAAAATCAACGCTAAAAGCAGGGGGGGGGAAAACTCAGCAAGAAAGAACATTTCAACAAAAAGTAGTTGACATTGCATTGCCTTTCCCTCTCCTCTGCGTTACAGATGTTTCCTTTGTAAGAAAAGCCCTAAAACAGCCACCCCTCCTTCTTCTCTTGGCCAGAGGCAACTCAAGGCTCCGGCACCTACCACCAGCTCATCAAATTCAAGTGCATCGGGCCGAAAGGAAGGGAAAAATAGCCCCAAACCGCTCAGCTGCTGCACTCATCCCATGCGACCAGCCAGCAAAAAGCCTTATTGCTGCTTCTGCAAGAGAAAGACAACGGAGATGAAAGGGAATTAGGAAAAGTGCCAGCAAATCCAGCCTCATACCCCCTCCCCGGCACGCTGCCATGCAAGAGACCCTGACAAAAAGCCCCGGCATGGCCTCTTCCCTCTGATCACATCGCTGCAGGATTTAATTTTGCCACTTAACAGGGATGAGACGTCATTGCAGGGAGCGGGATTAACAAAGCATCCCCACAGACCCAGGAGACCTCGAGAAGAACCCTGAAGGAATCAAGTTGATGGAAAGAGACAGGCCACAGTGGCCTCAAGGAGGGGTTTTCCATGCCACAACGATCCCAAAAGCTCCCTGCAAGCTTTGATGTGGGAAATAGCCTTCAAGGGGAGAAGAATGAAACTATTTAGTTGAGATGATCCATCCCAGAAAGGAGGAATCTGCATAGACTGGGTCTGGGGTGTCTGCAGGACTAGTATGGCTGTTTGGGCTGTAAAACGGAGCCACGGTTCCTGGAGAAACCCAGCAAATGGGCCAAAAGCAGTGTTGGCATTCTGCTCAGGAGGGGAAACAGGGACATGAAACCCACGGCTCAACCCAAGGGAGGGCATGTGGGGTGATGTGGGGCGATGGAGGGGACTCCAGCATCCCCTCCGGGAGCAGACGAGCACCAGATCAAGTCCATCATCAGACCCAGGCAGGCATCCCAGGCATTTTTGTGGGTGCTGCTGCTAAAAAGATTTTTAGCCAGCTCCTCCACACTGGATACGTTTCAGCCTGGTATCTGCTTCCCAGACCAGACTTCCCAGCAGACGCTGTGCAATTCTGACGCAAATTGCACGAATTTGCATTAGTGGAAGGAATGGGAACGCTAAACGCAGTTTGCAAGTTTGGTTTTGCAACTGGTTTAGGTCGTTTGGTGCAGAGGGAGGAACTGGAGGGCATCACAACCTACAGCACTGCCAGGAGAGCTGGTACCAAGAGATAAGAGGTGCAGAAGCACTTCCAGCAAGCAACGCCAGGCAGGTAACAGCAGTGTCCTCGGGGCGCAGGGCCGGAGCTGGCAGGCACAGCGGTTTCCCAACCAAGGCACGATATTGCTGGAATTTGTTCAAGGTCAATCTTCCCCGGACAGCCTGAGAAAGGCTTGTGCCACCTCCAGGCTCATGTATTGCTCATGGGCATTTCCAGGGGTGGCGGGGTGGGGAAAGATCAGCAGTTTCGGAACAGCAAGGTTTCCACCCCTTCACACCCACCTCTTCAAACCCATCAAACCAGAGGGTGTAAACCCACCCCATAAAACAGCTGCTGGGATTAAAACAGCTTAAAGTGTTAACTGAGGAATTTTCTCCATCTCAGGGAAAGGTTTCCAGGGAAAAGGTGAACCCAGGAGGGAAAAAACAAATAATCCAGGCTTTGCTGCTCCAGCCCAGGGCGCAGGTGGGTGTCTGTCTGTCCTTGCTTACAGCATCCAGAACTTGGGAACCCCGGGCCAGGGCGCTTCCCTGCAGTGAAACGTGCTGCCTGGATGGGCTCACGGAGCAAAGCTCGTTCGGGATGCGATAGGAAGGAGAGGATGGGGATGGAGGGCTGCTGCGCATCCCAGCTCCACGCCATCCCCACACCACCGAGACAACCGAGATCTACTGGACACCATCGTCCCCTTCAGGGGACCGGTCGTGGGTGTTGAGCCAGCTCCAAGGCACAGTCCCACTTTTTAGGAGAAACAGCAGTTCTAGAAATAGGGGGTTTGAATTCAAGGGGAAAAAAAAATCACCACTAAAGAAACCAAGTGCTGAATTAACCGCAGTAATCCCTGCCATGGCTTTACCAGAGCTCATCTGAACTCCACAGCTTAGCAAAATCTGCCCTGTCTAAAATTATCATCAAACATCGCAAGCAGCTTCCAAACCGAATGAACTGTTCGCACATCAAACCCCATCCAAGCCCGGCAAATTAACGCAGCATCCGGCAACCAGCCGAGAGGAAGATGAGGGAGGACGGCGGGTGCTGCGGTCAGGCAAAGCGACCGAGCCGACTGGCGACGTGCGTGACAATCGGCCGCATTACCTTCCACGTGCCGGGCTCTCTAGCTGCATTAAGGCGACGGAGAAAATCTCGTAATCCCTCAGCTTGTCATGGGAATTTGAATGAATGGCATCCCCAGCCGGGGCTTGCAGACGAGTCGGCTGCAGCTGACCGAAGCTGGGCTGGCTGCGGTGACAGGGGAACCGGGATCGGGACCGTCCGGCTGTGGAGAGCACGATCGCAAATCACATCCCAAACTTCATCCTGCTGGAAGCAGCTTTTCCAACTGGGTGGAGCACAAGGGTTTAAGAGCAAGGAAAATATTTCTTCGTCCCAGCGATTCATGACCAAGGAGGCGAAACAAGAGAGCACTCGCTTCTCTGCACAGAAACAGAGCCGGGGTGTTTTCTAGCATGGCTACCCCCTTACAGGAGGGGATAGGGTCGGGGTCCTGATGGAGCCCTGCGCCAAACTAGCAGCTCCCCGCTTGGTACAGCAGGGGTTTTTTTTTGGGAGATGCCCTGTAGGAAAACACCAGGATCCGACATCTCCTGCCAAGTTTTCACAAAGCACCGCTGAACGCTGCCTGCTCCCGGTCACACCTGCCAAGCCAGAAGTACATTTTCTCCCCTTGCGAAACCTGGAGCGACCGTGCTTATTCCCACGTGGATCCCACTCTTCCCAACAACGGCCGCTCATTTGCAGCTCAAACCACCCCTCCAGGCGCTGGGTCTGGCCGGGCAGGAGCTGCGGGAGCATCGTCCTTGCTGATACAGCACCGCATCCCAAAAATGATCCAAAGAGACCCTCAGGCTCTCCCAAGGCAAACACCGGCCACATTGCTTGGCTGCACTGCCCGGTGCATCCCAAAACCACCGTGAAGCCAAAGAATCGGCTTCAACGAGCTTCTCCCGATGTTATAAGGTACCTGCCCGTACGTGGGCACATCGGCCGGGCAGTCTCAAACCCAGAAGCACACATGCCCCCGGCACGTACAGCCTCATTTGTTTAATTATTACAACATAGGAAGGGCAAACAGATTCCAGATCTGGACTGCTACCATCTAAACGAACCGGCAGCTCGTGACTGCTGGGTGTGCCACTCTCAGTGGTTTATCCCATGGTTTTCCCCAGCAGTCAGGCTAGAGAGCAGCTTTTTGAGCTTACCAAGTAAGAGAAGTTCCCCCCCCGCCGCCTCCGAGCTGCAGAGGACTTTGTAAATCCAGCTGGATTTACCTCAGGCACAGCTGAGCCAGGCACGTCCCTCTCACACAAGAGAACTCCACTTTTAATTTTAAAACCCTACCCATCCCCAGAACGGCTCCAGAGAGGATGCTCGAGCTCCTTCGCCGTGCTACGCATCCCCGATTGCATCCCATGCAGCCTCGGGGGACAGCGGCGGAGCAGGTTGCAGGAGGAGGAGCAGGAGGAGGAGGATTTGGAAAGCATCCACCAACTCACAGCCATCCCCGGGGCTGCACACTGACCCGGTTCACCGAGGCACAGGCTCCGTGGGGGAAAGGACACGTGCCAGGGAGCAGCTCCAGGCTCACATCTTACCACCACCAGGTTTGCCTTAGCAACGTTTTTTTTTTTTTTAATTATTATCTGTCATTAAGGACAACATGAGTGACGGCACATCCACAGTGGTGTAAAAGAAGTGCCCTTACAGCCACTTCTGCCCTAGAGTAACTGGGGGGTACAAGAGCAGGCTCTGCACATCACCCAAGATGAGAAGGAAGCAGCGAACCACCTAAAACCCTCCAGCCTCCTAAGTTTCCTCCACCATGTCCGTGTACATGACGACACAGCGCAGTCGCCCAGGGAGAAACAGCAAAATCGGAGCAGAGCACGTGCTCGCAGCGACAAAACCGCCTGGGAAGCGAGAAAGTCTCTGTAACCCACTTCTGCCCTCCCAGGAGAAAGCCTGAAAGGATCCAGGGTCCTGGGACCCTTCTTTTGACTGCAGAGAGCCAGCAGCAGAGATCAGGACCATTCAGGGCAGCCAATTCCCCTTATTTCATCTCCTCTCCCCAACAAAAACTCTCTGGCAGAGGCTGGGAGGGCACTGCCGGTTGCCCACGCCGCTAAGGCAGCCCTGACGTGACCTGTCTTTTAAGTTCATAATTTCTTTGTCATTCCTGGAAATTCAGCCAGACTGGAAACGCTTTACAGCTCAAATCAGCACTCATCCTCCTCACCGGCCCCACTTGCACGAGACGTGATCAGCAGCTTGTACCAGGGCTGAGTTTTGCAGACCTGGAGATGGGCACCTTCAAACACCGAGGATTCGTTATCTGCAGAAAGACAGTTTCCCCAGCACTGTTTCCTCCCGGGAAGCCGCGACTGGTTTCTCACAGGAGCTGGTTCCTGCCACACTGATGGGTTCAGGCGTTTCTAAAGCACAAGTTGTTTTAATCCACTTATTTGCAGAAGCGAGTCGTCATGTTCAGTCAACGCAGCAGCGAGGGAGGGAAGAGGCACCCCAGGGGCTGAGGTCTCTTCAGCCATGCGTGAGCAGAAGAAAAAAAAAAATAAAATAAAATAACCAGCATGAGGCTTTTTGTCTATTCCAGGTCAAAAAGAAGAGCTGAGCAGCAGGTTTACTTGTGCCACCTCCCTGGAGAGGGGACAGCGCGCTTCTGGGCTCTGCTCCTGCAGCCACCTGGGTTCCAGAGGGGACCCCATGCTTCCTGACCAGGACAAAAGAGCCCCCCCAAAGCCACCCGCAGCCTCCTGCCACGTTTGTCCCCCCCAGGACAAGGGGCTGAAGCCGCCCCAAGCCCGCTCACTGCAGGTTCCCAGTGTCTCTCCCCCGTGCTGGCCCCGGGGCTGGCAGCAGTCCCGCCGCAGGCGGCAGAACCGGCGAGCGTGGCCATGCCAGGGCGCTGGGTTTGTTCAGAGGATTCGGCTGCCGCTGTCCTCAGGCCCCCTCTGCCCTGATTCCAGGCTGGGAGAGCCAAGCCACTGCTCCCACCTTCCGCAGGACAGCGTCTAGACAAGGGACACGGAACCCACCGCAGCCCCCAGACCTCTGGCACGCAGGGGGACACAGCTCCTACTCCACGACCCGACAGGACATGTGTATTTTTGGGGTGGAAATCAGCAAGGCAGACACAAACGTTTTTAAGGTTCCTCTCCTGTGAGGTTACCCAGCCCTGGAGGGGTATTTCTGGACCACAGCATCCCATAAGGATTGAAGGAAAGGAAAAAAATCAGGTACTCTAAGCAGAGGGATGGGGGCATCGGGATCAGCGAGGCTCCCACCCTGACCATTCACCATCCTCAGCCCCAAACCACCAGCAAGGGGAGGTTTTTGAGGTGGATTTGGCTACTTGATTCACGAACCACTGTGTTTTACCACCTCCAAGCTCTGGCCAAGCGAGCCAGCGCACACCTAGATGACAAGCGGCTACATGAATTCACACGAGGCTATGGCCAACCTCACGGTACAACCACATTTCCAATTCAAATCCGCTCAGCAGCAAAAGATACGCCAGCCAGAGCACAAGGCCGGGTGTAGGCAGGGCAGGGTTTGCATTAGCAATGCCCGTGGCTTCAGCCCCACCATGCTACAGGGGTGCTGGAGGAACGGGTCGGCAGGCGGGCGCTCAGCAGGCATCTTCTGATCGTCCACACCCACTGGCAGAGCACCAAGGGCCCTGGGGACAGCTAGAAGTGGCACAGCCCCGGCTAGAGAAGTTATATGGAGGAACAGGACCTGCTTCTGCTCCAGGTGTGGCCTTTGCAACAGGAGGACTTTCTCCTGATGGTTCCCCCAACCCAAACCTTTAGAAGAAACTTCAGAGTGCTTCGTTGGGACAACACGGCTGGGAAGAGCTGCCCAAGGGTGCTGCTCTATTCCGTGGATCGAAGCACCATCAGTGCTGAACTCAGCGCTGCTCGGATCTGTACCTCGAGCTCCCAGGGGGTTCACAGGGCAGGTTTTTCTCCCCGGAGCAGCAGAGACCTGCCTGGCACTCTCCCTGCTGACTCCCCAAGCAGGAACCGCAGCCAGATCTCTGCCTGGAAACCTTTACACCGTTCCCGACAAGGAAATAAAGGGCACTGAGGTCCTGGCAAAGTAAACTGGCCAAGCCCTGATAGCAGCCTCCATCCTTCACTGGCAGAGAAGAGCTGCTTGGGTAAAGCACTGGGGGGAAAAAAAACCAAACCAAAACAAACAAAACATGAGTTTCCGTGAGTACAAGAGGAGAGTTAAGGACTTTCACAAGAATCCCAAAGCTCGGCAAAGAAGAATCACCAGGAAAGAAGTGAGCCCGTTCCAGCCCATGGGCTGGAAATCACCGCAAGATTTCAGTCATCGCTGTAAATGCTAGTTAAAGGAAAAATAAACAGAAGGTGGGATTAAACAAAATAAATGTGATTTTGAGTGCCCAGCTGTTAAATAGTAACTGGGGATAACTACTGCCTTATAAACACCTTGAGGTCAAAGGTGCGCTGCCTCCAGCAAGAGCAGAGGGAAAGCTCCCCACCAGCAGATAAGGCAACCAGTCCTTGGACTCCAGGAATCGAGGCAAAGGCTTGCTCCCGGCTTGAACGCAGAGGGGTATCTCCTTCGCAGCAGGAACAGCAAAAGTCCGATACCTGGGATCCTTAAGGGCAGAAACTCCCATCGCGTTTCACAGGTTAATCCTACGAACCCAGCGCGGCAAACATCGCTTCCCACCGTGCAAAAAGCAATCGGTTTAAAGACATCCCAGACTGCTCACCTCTGGATGCATCTGCGGTGCCCACCCAGCCGCACACCCGTGGCACACCGGGTGTTTGGGCAATGGGATAATTGGTATTAATTGGAGTTAGCTTGCCGGGAGCATTGCACGGACAGGACCGTGGGTTAAATCGTTTGCAGCGGCTTGTGGGGCAAACCGAGGACTAACAGCCTCAGATGGACCAGCCGGCCGCTTCGGAGCTGGGAGCCCATGGAAATGTGTTTGTGTCACAGGCGATAGGGAATAATCTCTAATTAGCATCGATTTTTAAATTAATTAGAAAACCCCTCTACAACCACAGCTGTACAAGACCAAGGGAACACTCAGAAGTGCTGTCAGAGGGCTTGTTCTGCTCCACCACATGGGTCTGAAGTGAGGGTTAGCCACAAAAAAAAAAAAAAAAAAAAATTGAAAAACCCAAACCTCTCCTCCATAATATTAAAGCAGCTCCTGTGTTTTGGGGGGGAATCAGTCTACCTGGCACCCCGGGTGCCCCACCTGCCTCCTTTTCTCCCCCAGAACTGCCTTGCAGAATCACAGCATTTCAAGATCTCTTTTGGTTTTTCAAGAGCCCGATACAGCAAATGCCACCCAGGCAAAGCTCCAGCTACTCTCAGCTACGCTTAGAAGACCCTCCATCCCTGTGCCATGGCTCTAAGGGATAATGCCCGGCAGGATCAGCATCAAAACAGGAGCAGCCTGTTTGCAATACATCCCAGAGAGTCAGGAAACACAGCTGTGCAACTGGAAAATTGGAAATACAGCCTCCCCATGCCCCCTGCCCTGGCTGACCCCCAAAAAGCCCCCCACAGTGGTATTTCCACAAGTGCATCACCTAGAGCTGCCCATTTCTCATTCACCAGCATACTCTACTTTCAGCCCTGGAAAAGACTTCGCGTTTGATGCATCTGATTAGAGGCAAGGAAGGAGAGAAACCCCAGGCTTCAGCTGAGGCTGTTTGCTGCTCAGGATTCAGAGGAATCATTACCAGGATGGACAAACATCACCCTCCCAGACACCGACTCCTCACGTCGGAGCAAAGCCGACCCCTTCCTGCAGACAGGGTTGATTCAGTTAAGCCCTTTTCTTTTAAACGGGGCAGGAGGGATAAGAAGCGACGTCTTGCGGGGATGGCAAGCTCAAAGAATATTTGGAGGAGTTGGTTAACGGAGGGAGATGCAGGCTGCGCTGCCTGTGAGAGGCTGACAGCTCCAAGGTCAACAGGGATCGGCCAGATGTTCTCGCTCCAAAACATGCCCAGGTTGGATGCAAGCCTCTCCCCACGGTGCAAGAATGTGCGATATTCGGGGCTCCCTGTGTCGAGGCAAAGGAAGGCAAGACTGAAAACAGCAGACACAGGTTGAACCTCACCCCAGGCCATCTGGAAGGAGGAAACCAAAACATGAATTTCGGCAAGGCAAAGCCCCGAGGAACCTCCATTCCAGGCTGCCTACCTTCTCTCTCCCCACAAAAGGCTGGAAGGAGCTATTCCGTACGCCCACACCTTGTAGATACACCAGGCTCCCACAACCCCCACCCAAATCACAGCTCCTGAATTAAGGCGGTTCCTCCGCCAGGCACGAACGGGTCCTGCCAGCAAACTCCAGGTCCGCAGGAGGCAGCCAAGGGGAAGCCGTACCCACCTCCGAGGACCGCGGGAGCCTCACCCGAATTACAATGCAGCCTCTTTGACGAGCTGGAACATCATGTCCTCGGCCACCTAAGTTCTTTGGCTGTCACCAACCTGAAGTAAACAGATTCTGCAGCAGCAATAAGCTCGTTACCAAGGCCACCGTATTGATCCTAAAGTATAATTAAAATTCACAGTTCAAGCAGCCCAATGCGACAGGGCAGCCGGGGCAGCCTCCTAAAGGCATGAATAGCCCCAGCTTCCGCATCCTGCTTTCTCAGAGGCAGGGAGCCCACGGGGCATGATCGGCTGCTCAAAAAACACCCAAAGTGGCAGCTTTCTCTTTGGACCATCACCCAAGATGCCCCAGAGCGCCCGTTCCCCATGCCGTGCCCAGCCGAAGGTTAATCACGCCGGGGCAGCGTGCTGAGATGATAATTAGCCCAAGGTTAGAGGTGAAGACCAGGTTCAGGTGTTGCCGAGGGTGGCCAAGTCCCCAGGGCTTTGATAAGGGGCTCCAGCGTGCCCTGCTGAGATGGTACCAAGATGCTCGTCCTTGGTGGGACTCCCTGACCCTCCCACAGCAGCCCTCAGCCCCGCATTGACCCAACCCACGGTCCCATTGAGAAAGAGCAGGGGTCACGCTCTGCAGAAGTGCTAGCACAAGGTCCTTTGCACCCGCGGCTCCACAGGGCCAGCGGCAGGCCCTGGGACAGTCACCTCAAACGTCACCACCATCTGCTGAGTGAAGGTGAGTCAGAGTCCCCAGATAAGCAGCCTTGATCAAAGGGCTCAGCAGGAAACGCAACAAGCCCTCTGCAAACGTGAACGTCGCCCGCAGGAAACTCCTGATGATAAAAGACACAGCCAGGTACGAGCAAATCTTTTCAGCGGAGTGCTGCTCTGAGCAGGCGAGTCCCACACCTTCCCCTGCTCGAACATCGGGAGCGAGGCACTCACCGAGTCCTCAGAGGGACAACATGGAAAGGATCCTCACCTGCAAAGCCCTGCATCGAGCCAGTTGGTTATCCAGAAGGATCAACTCCAACCTGGCCTTGAAGAGCTGGTTTCCAGAGCAAAAAACCCCAGCCTCAACCCCTAGCAGGGAGCACAGGAACAGGCTCCAACATTTGCACGGGCTGGAAAGCACGATGAAAACTGTTCAGGTCCCAAAGAAAGTATTGTGGTAGGCTGGTCCCTAGCAGAAGATAATCTCGCATTTTGGGAAAGGCTTAAAGAAAACACGGCGTTTCTGCCGCCAGCAGGCTTCCCGTGCTCCAGACCTGGCTGCTCATGTGGGAAGGAGGCTCCCACCAAGCACAGCGGGGCTCGCAGGAGAACCAGCGCTGCTCAGATGGGTGGGCCCCCACACCATCGAAAGATGACAAGAGACGCTTCTGAAGGCTGGGGAGAATGAATACCCAACTCCTCTCCCATCTCCAAAGGCCAGACATCAGAGTGGAAATCCAGCCTACCTCGCGGGACAGCAGGAGGACGAGAACGGAGAAGCAAAAGCCATGCGCCCTGGCACGTTGTTTTGAAGATGGCTTGCGTCCGTCAGACCCCGAAAATCTCCTTTCTTCCTGCTCTCCAGCTCAGTAACTTAATTAAGCATCTTCTGGCCTTGCAGTAGTGCTGGGTCACAAGAACAAGCCTCCCCTCTGGACAGCAATGAGACCCTCCAAAAAGCCAAAGCGATGAGAAGGACCCAAGAGCGACTTACAACAGAAATAATTACGATTCTGTCATTTAATATAGCACCACCAGTGACCTGTCCGCTCCCAGCCCCCAGTAAATCATCTCTGTTCAAAACATGCTTGTGGTTTGCTCTCACCATGGGTCAGAGCATGACCAGCTCAGCCTGTGACCACCTTACCACAGCAACGTGTTCGCTTATTAGGGTTTTCCTGCACCCCAAGGAAGGCCAGACCCACCCCAGGTGGTCTGTACAGAGTAGGATGAGCCGTTCAACTCATCCCAGCCCAGGCATCTCATTATGAGAAGGAAAACTGCCGGGAGAGGAGAGCGAGAAAGCAAAAGAACAGAGGATTTGGGCAAGGAAGCAAAGACAGTCGAGTGTACGGCGTCTGGCTAAACAACCAGGAGAGGAGGTGGTGGCCACTGCCCTGGACAAGCACACAAAGGCAGAGGAGGATTTATGAGCAGCCAGTCTAAGGGATGAAACTAAAGAAAGAGGAAAAACGAGCGACTCCAGGAGCTCTGTCAATACAAACAAGGACAGTCTCGTCCCCCTGACAGACGGAAGGGGAAGGTGGTTTATTAGCACCCGGCCTGGCAGAGCTGCAGGGACCCGAGATGACTCGGGACTGAGAAAAATGGGGAAGAAAACCCGGCTCTGGGAAGGGGCTGTGTGCAGGGCAGGGAAGCCGCAGACTGCAGCAAGGTCAGACACTGCTCAGGCAGCAGGAGAGCGGCTCCGCAGGCAACTGCAAAAAGCAGCAGCAGAAACGATGTTCCAGAGAAGGCGTCCAGCCCTCCCCAGGAGACAGCAGCTCCCCGCAGGCTCCATCCCCCTCTCCCCAGCCTTCCCCTGCTCCCATCTCCGGCCACCCCCGTGCCAGCCAGCGCACAGCTCCGGCTCGCTACCACTGCAAAGCTGCAGCGCTGTGCATTAGCATTCCCCGCCGCGCAGCCTCAGCAGGATTTCTCCAGTGCCGGCATCCGCAGGGGCACAGCACCAACCCAAACACACCGGCAGCGGGCTCGCCGGCTTCTTGGGGCACGGAGGTGCCGTATAGCTCGCCTCCCCAAAAGCAAGTTCAAGGCTTTAGGCCCATTTCACACTCCAGGCGTGCTGCATGAGTAAGCAGATCTGTCTGCAGAGCGTCCGTCCGTCTGTCTGCCGGCACCCAGGTGTGAAGGAGCCCACCAAACGGCGATCCCCACGTGACAAGGATGCAACGGGGATTGGGTGAAGTGACAGACAGGGACAGCACTTGCCAAGCCCCCCTGCCTTGCCACCCATCTCTAAGCATGGCAATGTGTCCTGCCCACTCGAGGACACCGACGGCTCGGCTCGGCCGGGAGTTTAAGGCTCCGTCGACCGGCTGACATGGATTTGGAAGGCAACTGCTGTCAAGGGCACCTACAGTCCCCGAGGAGGCAGCAGAGCAGATGCCCAGACGCAGCGGTGATGGCACACAGGGATCTGGAAGAGCACAACCTGCGCCCTTGAGCTCTCCCTTCACCCCCACACCCGTATTCACTTAACCCGGGCAAGACACAAGCCTCAGTGTTTCCAAATCCCCCCCACCCCAGCAACATCAAGGCACGCACTGGAGAAAGTAGAAAGCTCAGCATCGCTCACCTCTGCTTTTAAACCACTCCCCGCCAAAGAACCGCCTCGCTCTGACCAAAGCTGGTGTTATTTTGCTGACAGCCCAGTTTCCCATAAACTGCAGCGAAAAAGGAGCTTCGGCAGAGCCAGGCAAGCCCAGCTCTTGGGAGAAAACAGCCCCATTTCTGCAGAAAGGCTACAGCTCCGTTCACCTCAACTGCGTCGGCTCCTACTTAAATCCGGAGTTGATCATATTTAATCTCTTAATCTCTTACCTCCTGCTGTTTCACTTTTTCACCTTAAACAAGTCACCAACAAAAGAGGAAACAAAGACGTCAACGATCCCCCAGGCTGGCTGCGCAGCTCGGGCTTGCTCTGGGTGCCCCTGACGCAGCCTGCCAACGGCAAGGAGGACGCCGACTTTTTCACAGCACTCGTGGGGCCGACGTGCCTCCAGCTACATCCGAGACGCTCCCCCAGGTCTGAGCTGGGCACAGGACGCTGGCGGGCTCACGCCGGCTCTTCCACTGCGCACTGGTGCTTTCCCCGAGCACCAGCACAAATTAAGGCTCCTCTTTGAAAAGCTATTCAGTGGCAGGTCACACGGAGCCTGCACTAAGCTTGGCCACATTCCCACCCTCCCCATCTCCAAAGGCCTTACGCAAACTGCATCGGCAAAGTTCAAGGAGTGAGCTGCTTCAGCAGCACACCACGATTTCCCCTACCCTCGATGCCGGTAAATCATGCCTCTCAACATCTTCTTCGCTGGCCTCTGACCGCACTGAGAGCTCCGTGGCCAGCGAGCACAAAAGTCACTTGGACTTGCATTGAAACAGAAAGGCGTTTTAATGGTTTAATTGCGATCCTGCTTCGAAGCCATCTGAGCTGGGGGCACTCAACATCTTATCTCAGGAGGGCAACTCTCCCTCCCTCGTCCTTTTATCCTTCTGCCAACGCCTCCACTATTACCGAGCGCTATTCGCAGTAACTAGCCAGGCAAGGAAAACTGTGGCCCGAAGCATTTTGTTCCTTGACCTCAGCCGCATCGCACGCTCCCAAAGATCTCGCTGGCTGCTGATGTTATCAGCCTCAAATGTCGTGTGTCGCTCTGGGCACCTTTAATATCATCACCCAGCCAGGAAAGGCTGCAGCAGCCGCCGAGTCTGACTGTGGTTCCTCATGCTGTGCAACAAACCTGCGTGTACAGCAGCAAATTCAAGGTGATACAACATCCCATAGCCCCTGAGACATGAGCGGACCTTTGCCTCTGAGGATGCTGGATCGATCCCCCCCTACACATACATCGCATTTCTTTTTGTGACGCATATTTTGGCCCCATAGGATACTTCAGGATTAGTAGTTTGCTCTCCTCTCTCAGATCAGCCAGCTGCAGCCTCGCACTGTTAGCTCCCCAGCTTTGAGAAAGACGACGGTAATGAAAAAGTAAAAAGAATCCCCGAGTTTGAGCTGGGCTGAGCCACTGCTGGAAGAGGCAGATCCCAGCTCCGCATTCCTCTGCTCCTTCCTCCAGGCTATGTCCACAGCCCGGATAAACAGGGCCAGGGTGCAGGGAGAGCCTCCAGACCCCTGCTCCCCGGCAGCAGCCGTGAGCCTGGGCGAGGAGAGATGCCTCAAACACAGCCGCCTGACGGCAGCCCCTCCACAGGGGTCGGACGCTCCCCTAATCCCACCGCTGGCCAGAGCGGGCAAGAGAGATGTTCCCCCAGAGAAGGAGGACATTCGCATTCACTGCAACTGCTTCGCCTTTGCTTCCAGCACGGAGGCAGGCGGCTGCAGCCCCGAGGGGAACACGATGTTCAGCACAGCGGGGACCTCCAGCCGCAGCTGCACGGATCCATGCAGTGCTTGGAGCACAAATCCACCTCACTGGCAGGACCGGGACTTCAGCAGCACGTTACTGAGCCCAGCAGGGCTGCACCGAGCCAGGAGCACAGGTCTCTGCACACTCGCTTATCTAAGAGCCAGTTACCCGAGTTAGTGGAGTTCCTGCACCCTGCTACGGCAGCACGGCCAGCACTTGCCCGGCCACAGTGCCATCCGTACACCCCATAAGGGTTACGCAAGCAGGGCCTGCACCGCCGGCAGTGGGGAGCGGCACCGGGAGAGCTCAGGAGCTCCTGCGAGAAGGCCTTCAAGGATGAAAGGGTAAAGAGGTGACTCGGGAGAGCTCAGAGCTGGGGGCTGCTTTGGCAGCCTCTTCTCTAAGCCCAAACGTGCTCCCACCCACACCGCCAACAGACCCCCTACCCCAAAAAGAAGGGTGCAGGGAGACCCCCTACCCCAAAAAGAGTTCAACTCTCCGAATTTCCTCCTGCCGCCTTTCAGGGTGACCTACAGCGGGGATCTCCGGGTCACTGCTGCCAGCTCGTCCTATTTAATGGGTCCCCCTCCTCTGTCCCCACCGCAGAGCGCTGTCACCTCCACACACACGGCACCCACCATGGCCCCGACACACAGGGTCCCCAAACCTTACCTGCCTGTCCCCTTGCCTGGGGTCACCCTGTCCCCCAGGCACCCCTATACCACAGCCAAGCCCCCTGCTCCGCTCCCCAGCTTCCTCCCCTCCACAGCTGGACCAGGCCTGGCCCCAGCCCCCCTGAACCAGGCCACATCCCTGCCCTGGTACCAGCCCCCCCATCAGCACCCCCGCATCCCCCACCGGGCCAGGGCTGCACCCCA